>JAJJMC010008872.1:1363124-1489500 GCA_023531435.1 Papaver californicum
TAACTTCAGTCAGACAAGGCAACTAGAGCTTGGTCAAAATGTGCTTGAAAGTAACTAACAACAAAATAAGACAGTAAAAGGTAATAAAGTCCACTAATCGCAAGTCCTTGCTGAGTGGACAGAAGAACTGCTAGTGCAGTGTGTGACATCAGGTATTAAAGGACAAAATGAAACCAAAAAGAGGCTTAGTAAACTTAAACTGATGCATGGTTAACCTGATATATATTCAACTATAGCCATCCCTCGCAGTTCAAATCTTTTGTTGCACTTAATAATTGCATTTAAATTAATCTGAAAGCACCGACACAAAAGCTTTCTTTTCAAACATACAGTAACTTCCAATTTGTTTACCAACTACAAAAAGATAGGGTTTCTAAATAAGAAAACTTAAACCAAATACTACCAATATCAGAACACTAAAGCTTGCGAAGTGTAGAACTTCACCACCACAAGAAGTAATCTTCAACCTACAATTCAAACCACATATGAGAGATTAAAAACAATATAAACTCACATGAAGCATCACATCACATGTAACAAGAATGGCATCCTCAATTTAAGAATTTGTTCTGAATGTCAACACAACAGAACAGATGGACATGATGTTGAGTCACTTTGGTTCACACTATCAAATGGGAACAAAAAGCATGGCATAGTATCCTATCAGAAAGTGATCTACAACTAAGCAATCCCAGAATGGTATTACCAGTTATTCAAAGAACCTATCATTAAACTTCAAACCGAAGTATCTGCGATTAGACCCCTAGGGGCATCATTAGGGATTAACTCTAAAAGATCAGGTATCTCCAAAATAGTTGTGACACTGCCACTTACATTCACATTTGCATTTGTGATATAAATGCTTTTCTTACCATAATCTAGTGTGCTTCTTAAAAAAACAGGGATATCATTGTCATTCAATTGCTGATGCAGTTTATGTTTCCTTCTTAAAAAAAGAGATATAACAACAGGGATATACCACTTCAAAGCAGGCTTTTAGATTAAGTTTATCAATTATGAGACCAGGCTTCTAAAGGATGGATCAAGCTTAATTAGTGGGTACCAATGACATATCAATCATTCTATCCAACAAAATGTCTTCTTCACTATATAAGAACTTTACTTTAACTCATGGAGAAACTGTTTTTATACAAATTTCCTGCATGCACATTTCTCTAACAGAATGCTTCAAAAACTAATAGCACAATATGACTAAGTTATTAAACATCAAAACAATAAACCACATCTTCAACAAAAAGTATTAGTACCTTAGATGTTGCTTGGGTACATGAAAACTCTAACTCTCATTCCCTGCACACAAACAAAAGATGTTGAATTATAATTTCTGAACCCTATTAACAAATACTTTCATATACAAAAACGAATTGAACTTTCTTCATTCCTTACCATGGATTTAGGTGGTAAGTTGGAAGTGAATTTAGCACGAACAACACCACTGTTACCATGAGGCCTAATAACTTTTCCCCAAATGCATCTATAATGAGAACCATTAGTCTTCACCTTAGCCTTGTAAATGTAAGCCACCCTCTTACCAGCATACCACTGTACTTCTTCTTTTGTGTTCACTCCTTCAATCTGAACCAATGATGTGTTTGGGTATTGGTTCGACTTTGACCTACAATCACCCAACAAAAAAGATCAACAATAAAACCTAAAAAAATATTGAAAAAAATAAGTACCAGAAAACTAATGATAACCAGATATTACATACCTCTTGTATCCAAGAATGGTTCCTCTGACGTAAAGTCTGTTTTCATCAACACAAAACAAATCAGCTTGAGTTATACATACAAGATTTTCGAAACCATTGATTCGATATCTGCAGTGAATGGTGAAATCGGAGAGTAAGAAGAGAGTGTATACCTGACGCGTTCACCTTCACGACCTTTCACCATTTTCGATGAAAATGAAGAAAATCTCCTTTCTTCTTTCTGCTGCTGCAACTATTGAGACGGAGGAAATGGGCAGTGAAGAGACAGTAAACAAAACCCTAGGATGATTTTATATTAGAACCCTAGTTGAGTTTACCTATTATACCCTTTTAAGATATGGACTGGGCTTCATGGGTTGGACCGACTTTGTCAGATTTCCTACAGTTCCATCATTGAAAAAGCCAATTATGGTTTATAGGAGAACGGCCATGGGGTTTTGGTTAGCGGGACGGAGGGAAGTGGGTCACTTGCACCCACCGAATTCGACACCCACCAAATTTCAAATTCTGATGGGAAATTTGTTAGATGGTCCAAAAAAACTCGGACCGTGTTAACCATTAGTCCGTCCTGGAAATTCACTTTAACCATAAGTCTAAAAATCATTTGAAAACTCCCAATTATAATTCTGCCCATCACGTGTATTGATTCCATGTCCTCCAACTCCTCCACCTCCTACACTACTTGGATTCTTAACGGGAAAAATAGTTTCATTTACTCCTACACTACTCGGATTCTAAAAGTTGTTAACCCTGTTAAAGAAACAACTTCTCTCTCTGTTTTTTCCATTAAAACGAAAAAACCTAAACGAAAATACAAAAAAATATATCAGTATACCAAAAATTCAACAACAAAATCGAAATCGAATACAAAAAATTCATCAACAAAAACAGATCTAAAATACCAAATAATCATCAACGAAAAACGAAATCAAAATCAAAATCATCAACAAAAACATACTTTTTTCATATCATGCTCCTTCACCAAAACCGAAGAAATCAATTAGTGGAAGAAGAAAATAGTATTCCTGCACCACCAACAAATGAGAATAACAAAAGAAGTATTAGAAGAACAAAAGAAGAAGAAGATCTTTATTAGTCGCCAAAAACAGTACATATTGATCATTTAGTACATATTGGTATGTACCGAACGAAAATAGGTATTGAAGGAAAAAAATGTATGATCTCACAGTACATATTGATCCAACAGTACATATTGATCCAACAGTACACATTGATATGTACTGAAGGAAAATATGTATCGAAGGAAAAAAAATATATGATTCCACGGTACATATTGATATGTATTGAAGGAAAATATGTACTAAAAGAAATAGAGTAGATGATCCAACTGTATATATTTATATGTACTGAAGGAAAAAGTATATGATCCCACAATACATATTTTTTCTTCGTACATATTGATATACACCGAAGGAAAGTATGTACCAGAGAAAAAAAAGTATAATCCAACAACCTTTAATAAAAAAAAAAAAATAGCACTAACCAAAAACAAAAAAAAGGAGTAGTCATCACTTTAATCGACTAAATCATATCGTTTGAATAGACAACCTTCATCTTCCAACATTGAATATCAAATCAAGATGAAGAAGATTGAAAAGTTTAAACAAAACCCAAAAATTAATGAATTTGTATCTCCTTCTTCTTCTTCTTCTTCTTCTTCTTCTTCTCTATATTATGTGTATTCTCGAATCTTCTTCTTCTTCACAAAAATCCTGTGTATTCTCGAATCTTTTTCTTCTTCACAAAAATCGTCTTTTTTTCCTTCTTACATATCTGAAATTGGAAACTAGGTCTAAGAAAATCAAAAGTTGTTTGCTTTCGAGTAATTGTATATGAAGATTACGTCTCGTTCAATACAAATCTAGAATCAGTTTGAAGACCTAAAACACATATAGAGATCGATCAAAAATCTAAGAAGATAACTCATTGTTTCTCTCTCTGTTCATAATGAAGGTTGTAGACAAAAGGATAATTTTGGTATTTATAGAAACGTATTATTAAGACCCACACGTGAGTTGGACAAGTGACTCACAAAATCAGTCCAAAAAATTGTTTTTGGACTATGAGTTAAACCGGGTTAGATAGATGGATTAGGGGGTAAACGGGTCTTGAATCTAGGATTAACTAGTAATTCCTATAATTCTAATAAAAAAATACTAGGATTTTATGTAATTTTAATGTCTTGTAGATATAAATTTTAATAGTAAAATAAAATTTATATAAATGATGGGTTCAAAAACTTTATAAATGTTGGAAAAAAAATTGTCTGACCCATAGCATATAAGTTGTGACTCTGTCCTTGTTAGCGAGAAAGTGTTGGAATTTCTGTCGAATGCGAGGATCAAATTCATTTAGATCCGAGAACAGCAGCAGCTATGTATGGAATTTTTGGCACAATGTAATGCATGAAAAGCACAGGAATCAAATCCAAGATGTTGTCGACCGAAAATACTCGGATTAAGCTCATTCTGGCTGAGTGACCAAATTAATGCAGCAGGAGTAAACTTTACAAATTTCTTTGAAGGGATCCATGGGAAGCATCAAGCGTCATCACTTGAAGCCAACCGTGCTTTCTTATGCTTATGACAATATTCAATAGGAGCAGCAGTGAACAGACAAAATAAGATCATCCGGAACACACAAAGAACCATGATTTTTATGGAAGTTCAAAAGACTTGGGACACACAAGCGCCTTACTTCAGAAGAACATTAATTCAGGTGCTCAAAAGATGGAGCCAATACAACCAATGCCCAGACATTGCAACTGTTTCTGCAAGTCTATCAAGTATAAAATAGTAATGCAAAACAGTACAAATGACTGAATGAGGGAACCCAGGAAGGTACAAACTTGGCATTTGATCCCAGCTAACCAAAGAATCCTTGGAAGCTAACCAGCCACGCAATTTCCTTCATGGTGAATGTGGGTGATGCGACCGCCTTATCTTGGACATAATCATCAATGTGGTGAAGGTTTTGACTGCAGTGGTAAGTCTTCAAAACCACACGAAATTCTCAAAAGAAATGTACAACAACAAATGGCCATATTTGTGCCCCAATTGCATTCGTAGCTCAATAAACTATATTAAACCTCCTACTACTGGTTTTCTGGCTGATATCAATATCTCACAGAATTCACTGCAGACATAAATGATGATATCCGAGATGGATCCTTCTGGATGCCATCAGAGCCGCAAAGGCCGCTGCTTACATCAATTCCATGCAGTCTAAGAGTACCAAGGACATCACAAACATTATCGGGATGAATCCCTCCGGCTAAGAGCCAGCCATGTTTGCTCCTAATATGTGGTAGCTTAAACTTTTTCCAGTCAAATCCTTTGCCACTGTAAACACAAAAATCAACATTCAGTACATTGGAAATATTGTGTAGAACGAAAAACCAAGAGATTCATAGGCATTGTCCTCTTACTTAATTACAAAAAGAAAAAAAATAGTAATCTAATATGCATTTAAACCCCTTCTAGTCAATATAATCATCTTCAAAAGAAAAAAGAAAAAAAGGTCAATAGCATCACTACGACTACCCTAGGATACTATTATGTTTAGTTCAACTAATAGGATGAATGTTTCCGCATAAGATAGTATCCTACATTCCTACTAATGTAGTGAAAGGGACTACAATCCAGAAATCATCGTAGTCACAAATTCAGCTTTCCATATAGATACTGGAACACATATCACCAAACCAAGAGACTAACAATACAATTAACCTATTGAATCTGTATTAAACTTGGGTAGTACATACTCATATGGAGACGCGGAAGTAAATGGAATAAAATGGATGCAACAGAAAACAGTAGTATTGCATTTGTTTATTAAAAGAAAATGAATTACTTGACCAGGCACAAATTGGTTAGAGAAAGAAAAAAAGAAAATGCAGAACAAATATTTCTCACCTGCCACCTTTGGCGGAATCGACCAGGATCCAATCGGCTAAATAACAATCTTCAACGGAAATCTGGTTTAAAAGATCTCCATCTTCATTAGCATGAAGTACATATACTATTCTTCTTCTTGTTGCAGAACCGGAAAAGCTTCTCTTGTACAATTTCCATGAGGCTGCACATTTTCACTTGGTTATAATCTTAAAATCATCATATAAGTAACAGGTTATTTAAATTTTATTAGTTTTTACCTGCACAAGGTCAAGTTCTGCTGCATCAGATGCCTTTAATATAGTGTTTGCGTCATCATCTACAAAAACACCAACAGTCTCTGCCCCATATGTCTTTGCAACTTTTGAAATCTCTTTAGCAACAGAAAGTGAAACTGATCGTCTTGAATTGGGCCACATAATCATACCGATAAGATTTGCACCTGCTTCTGCAGCAATAGCAGCATCTCTAGCAGATGTGATTCCACATATCTTCACTAATGGGAGATCGCGCCTACGGTTTTCTAGAACATGTAAAATAATAGTATTCCCAGACATCCCAGATCTTATTCTACTTAACCTCGACCTGCTTGTTAGAAAACTAGCCTGTCTCACATGACAACCTGCAAAAATGTGGCATTCCATGAGTAATTTGACGAGTTTAATGCAGTCGTCTAACGATAACCAGTTTCTTCTTCAATACTACTCTGTATACAAAAAAATTGTAAAAGGAACTAATAACATGTTCGCCTCTATAACACATTTGCATATATAATAAATTACAATGAATCGAGGAATTTAATAGTACCATTGTTTTGTGTCCTTCGGATACTAAATATATTGTTGAACACAATTTCCGGATATCAATCCTGAAAAGCAATCGAAAAACAAGAGTAAAGTTACCACATTTTCAAGTTCACAGTACCAAAATCCTTAATTAATTTAGTAAAAATTAAACAAGAGTTCCTAATAATTCAGCTGCGCACATAATTCTCCGAAAAAACAACCAAAACAACCATAATACTTTAAGCAATATCAAACAGGGTTATATTATTTTATTTTTGAAGCATAAAAAAAATGACAGTTTAGGGGTTCGATATCTGGATTAAAATTAATGCAAGATCATAGACCAACAAGACTCTCAAACAGGGTTATTACTTATTAGTTTCGCATCAATAATTTTAGACTAAAATACAACAAACTAGAGAAGTGAAAGCACTCTATAGAGCAATTTATCAAACACTTAAAGTTCAAAGTATTTTCTTATCAAATAACTAGTTACTCCAGTTAAAAAACACATGAACTGATACCTGATTTTCGTATGGTGTACTGGAAGTTGTAAATATTACGTACTTATACTTATTTTACTATGTACTTGACGAAATAATCAGTAAAATGATACAACGAGAGTATAGAGATGGGTACCTATAGGACTGCACAGGAACCGATCGGATCGGATTGGAACCGACCGAAATCGAAAGATCGGAACCGATGGAATCGGACTGGAACCTAGGAGTTTGGAACATGTATAGGGAATGAAAATCAGAACCGAAGGTTGGTCGGGATAGGTATTCGTGACTCTATTGAACCGAGTCGAACCGATTCAAAAAAATCGAATAATCTAGACCATAGATTTATATACTTTTAGTTAATCCTAGTCGTTGATGCTTGGTTTACTCTCACAAAAAACAGTCTCACATAGTCACACTTACTTCACTCGACTCTTTCACTTTCATTTTTTCTTCTTCAACACTCACAGCGACACCACCACCACTTCTTTTTCTTCGTCAACACTCACAAATCACAACGACACCACCACCACTTCTTCTTCTCATTATCTCTCTCATACTTCTCCTTCTCTTTATATCAGACTTCAGGGGAAAAAAAAGGCTAATTATCATCTTTTTTTCTACTCCCATATGGTCCAAAAATAGGGATCCTTAAACAGATCGAAGTTATCCTTTTTGTATGCATGTGTTGTTCTAGGGGTTTACCAATACCATGTTTCTATCTAGGATTTTGAAGTATGTTTTTCTTATCTTAATCTTTGATAAATATATTAAAAACCTAACAATATTTGGGGTTTTAGCTATATCAGTAGAATGATTTATTTACTTTTTCAATTCGATTTTTTGTTTTGTGATTTTTTTTTTCAATTCGAATTATGGATCTGCGATATAATGATATTTATCTGATCGTGCTGGATAAATTAAAATATACTAAGCCTTTCTGAGTTTCTCGATTCTTATTTTTATGGGTTTGTGTATTTGCATTTTTAAAGGGTTTCTTCTTTGCATCTGTATGTGTAGGGGTGTTCATGGTCTGTTTCGGTTCGGTTTCTGGTCAAACCAAAACCGAAACCAGTATAGCCGGTTTGCTGAAATACTTACGAAAACCGAACCTTTAACCGTCAGTTCGGTTTTTAAACGGTTCTATCCGGTTTCGGTTAACCGACTATTTCTGTCAGTTTCCTGAAACTGACAATACAAATAAAACAAAAAAACAGACATTCATTTCTCACATTCATACTTCATAAGCTTCAACAATTGGGATTTAAAACAACATCAGGGACAACCCTGGAGATCCTGGGAACCACCCTTTAGTAAGAAGAGGTGTTATTTCTGCATATGTCTGTCTATGTTCTTCTTCTCTGGGTTCATCATTAAGGGTTCACTTTTCATTTCCAGTGGTTGCGGCTTTAATGACGAGCTCTTTCGTAGACGTTTGTTCCATGATCCTTTCTTTGGTCTTCTCTGCTGCTATTAGAGCTTTCTCACTGCTCATATTTATCAGTTTCCATGGGTCAATGTTTGCCCGGAAGCCAGGCTTCTTGTTTATTGATGATGGATTGGGTTCTCCGTCAATTCTGATAGATAAGCTGCCCCAAAGCTGCAGAACCGTATGCAGTCAACAGAACCAAAAACACATGTGTCGGTACAGTGTCATTCACTTATTAGTTATTAACAATAAGACTAGTAACTGAAATTTCTTATCATAACACTTTCACATCCTAAGTGATGTAGAGGAACTTTAATTGTATAACAAAGGAATAATCAGAAACCATTACCGATATTGCTGCAAGAACTCTTATTGGGAACTCTATATAAAGTTTCTTCTCTAGCGCTGCCTCAATGCCCTTCTTATCTGTAAAACACCTTACAAAAATTGCAATGGCAGTTCCCCCTTATATAATAAGCTGCATTGAGTAGAAAAGAACAACATTAGAAGCCAAATATCTATCTTGAACTTGAAGAAGCGAGAGAATGATATAACCACTACCATCAACAAGACGAAAACCATTAGAAGAAAAAATGTGGTGTAGTTATTCTTTCATATACAATTATTCAACTACTGCAATTGTCAAAGACAATCAGAGGCGAAATTCAAGTGGTTATATTTAATCTCATCAACAATTAATTAGGATACATACAACAACGGAGAAAACACTAATTATCATGATCTTAAGAGTCTTATGTCCAAGAAAAAGCCCCAAGAACACGTAAAATGTGACGACTAAAAAACTGAAAAATTGCAATCCCCACTATCTACAATATTTCCAACAATAAAACAAAAATTGTGATTAGTTCCAATACACGGTAGAAAGACAAAAGGGTTTAAGAATTTGAGATATTGTTACATATGATACAACATTATGGTTTGAGTTTATTTTCACTTCTAAAGAGTGATGCAGTGCCTCGAGGCATGCACCACCAACACCACTACCACAACAACCACAACCACCTCCAGCAACAACACAACCACCTCCAACACCTCCAGTGATCCCACTACAACAACCACCTCCAGCACAAACACAAACACCACCATTTCCATTTCAATTTCCACAGACAGTTAGGTTCCAACCACACATACACACGAACACACATAATGATGAGCTTAAACCTTGGATGTCTAAGTATCAATACAGTGATTTCAAGCCATTGAGGGCAATTGCCCCCTGTTTAAAACTGCTTCTTCCCCTTCCATCATTCAATTAGGTATCAACTAATGGGTCTTAATCTCAATTAGAATTAATTCAGCTAATAAAGTTTTCATATTTCAAACACAGATTCACAAAATGGTTTTACCGATTCAATGTATTTCAACTAATAAATCACATTTATTTCCATATACAAAGACCACACAGATTTTCTCAAATGGGGTTATTACAGAAACTGAACTTATCAAGAAACTACAAGATTTGGGGCAAGTGGGTTTTACCTGTAATGAATGAAGAGGGCGTTGCCATCCATGTCGTCTCATGTTTCTAACTTTTGTAGCAAAACTATAGCTTTGATCAGATATTTCTCTGTTCCGTTTTTATTCTCTTCCTTTTTAGTTGTTCTTTGAGTTGATTTCTTCTCTATTAATGCAGATCCATCAAATTAAGTTAAAGAGAACGTAGTTGCAGGTAAGGTTTTTGGGTTCATTTGGTGTTTCATTAAGAAGAAAAATAAAATGAGGAGTGAAGTGGATTGAAATGGAAATGACTCAGAGATGAAGAAGCACTGGAACAGCCATGGAGAAAAAGAAGAAGAAGGTGGGAGGTGGTTGTTATCGAAGTGAAAAAAGAGGAAGACATGAGAATTAGGTTTAGGTGATGGTTATATATCGGGTGATTGGAAGGTGTAGATTTAATCTAGCAAATAGACTAAAATCTATATCAACGGTCACTAATTTTCGGTTTTTCATGGTAATTTGGTTCGGTTTTGAACACAAACCAAAACCGAAACCGTTACTATCGGTTTTCAATTTTTTTTTAACAAAACACTTCCATTACTAAACAGCTCGGTTTCCGTGGAAACCCGTTACCATGTACAGTCCTATGTATGTGTTTACAACTATTTCATGGGTTATATTTTCTTGATCAACTATTGTGTTTACTCAATAGGATTATATGAATTCATTTGGTTTTAGAAATTGGTTTGATAAAAAGTACATCATAAAGCATGTTATGTCTTGTTTGTTTATCTTGTGTTGAGTGTACCAAATTTTTGTTTTAACGGGATGAAATAGCTCAGTTAGATGCATCTTTATTTAGCATAGGATAAACTTGCAACATCCATAAGCTTATTGTTTGTGTAGAAGTGTAGGTGTTTGCTATGGTACATAAGTAACTTTACTTGTTATGTATAACTTACTGAAATGTTTGGTATTTGATTTCAGATGGATGCATCAAATTCAAGTCAAGCTACAACTCTGCAAACTAAAGTTGGATCCTCTAATAGCTGGTGTTGAGACTACAACATAGTTGAACAGGTATTTGATTGATGTGATGGATGTATCTGATAGTGAATGTGAGGTAGTTGATTCCAAATTTGACATATTGGCTCGGTGGAAGACCAATAGTAGCAGGTATAAGATACTCTCATCTATGGCAAAGGATATATTAGCCATGCATGTGACTTCAATTGCCTCTGAATCATCATTTAGCACCGGAAAGCTAGTGCTTATTCCATGGAGAAGCTCCTTATCTACTAGGACAGTTGAGGCATTGCTCTGTACACAAAGTTGGTTACTAAAACCCATTGTTCTTGATCTTCTATGTGATTATGTACCAGATGATAACTCTAGCGTTGAGGAAGGTAATGTAATTTTTTTTCCTTTTTTTCTTTTTTGTTTTCTTTAGTAGTCATCAATTCAATCTTTAACATAATATTCGTTTCTTGATGGATGTTGCAGAGTTATTGGGTCCTATGCCAACGCCGGAAACCTTTGATCCTTGAAGTTCATTTGAATGGAGAGTGCTTGTCTGCTCTGTATTCTCATATGTACTTATCATTTAGCTGCAAATAGTGTTCACTTCTCTAGTTATGTTTTTTTGTTATGGATTTCAAGTTCTGACATGGGTGTTTGTGATGTTGGGGTTGATTAAAGTTGCAACTCGATACCTCATACCAATGCCAGAAGTTTATTAGTCTTTCATGTTGAACTTTTAAGTTGGACAGACTTTGGGATTGTAACTTTTATGGATTAAAAATTTATGAATGTCAATGTGTATGGATTGCGTGTGGGTTGAACAGGTAGACATTATAGGGATAAATAAATAAAAACACAGGAAAAATTCGGTTCAGGACGGGTAAAACCGGCCAGTGAACCAATTAGTAATTACGAAACTCCCATAGGTACAAAACCGGAACCGAACCGATAAGACAAATACGTTTCAAGAACCGAACCGACCCTGGACGAAACAAGTACTGGTTCCGAAATAGAGAACCGATCTTAGGTCAGTAAAGATACACAGTACTTTTAAGAACTGAGCCGAACCGACCTTTGTGCAACCCTAGATACCTGTAAACATCTTCAATTTGGGCAATTTCTTTTTCCCTTGTTTTATGGATCGGACGACCACCTAGGTTGCAGCGTCCATATCCATAAAACCAAAAGTCATATTTGGGAAGAAAAAAAACCAGACGTAATCGGGAGTGCTATAGATGTCAAAAGCTAAAAAAAATAAAATGGTTTAGCCAAATTTAACTAGCCTATTTGGCTTCACAATAAAACCCATATTATAAGAGCTTTTGAAGTTGAACGCATGCGTCTGATATGTGACCTAAAACATAGCTATATTTTTTTTTTGTCAAATATAGCTAGCCCTCATGTCAATATATTTGACTGCATTTCAAAATCTACGGTAGGCCTAAACAATGTGCAATGTGATATGATGAAATCTCTTCCACTTTGACCCTAAATTTCCTTAGCGAACCACTTTTAAGTCACGGATCCTATTTATATTTATATTGTGATTCAAAATACATTGCGCACTAAAATATGTTAATTGATACATAATTTGCATTCTCTACTAATTTTGAATGGAGCCATTTTAATTTATTTAAAACCATACTAACTCACGTTTCCTCATATCTAGAAATCTTAAAATCGCACTCGTACAGTGTCACCGCCATTCGTATAGTGTCACTGTTCACACAAACTTCTATAAAATCGTATAGTGCATGTCATTATTGATTATTTGAAATTTGATAGATTTTACCTGCACAAGGTCAAGTTCTGTTGCATCAGATGCCCTCAGTATTGTGTTTGCATCGTCATCAAGAAATACACCAACAGCCACTGCCCCATGTTTCTATGCAACTTTTGAAATCTATTTAGCAAAAGAGAGTGACCCTGAACGCTTTGGATTGGGCCACATGATCATTCCGATAAGATTTGCACCTACTTCTAGAGCCATAGCAGCATCTCTAGCTGATGTGATTCCACACATCTTCACAAGTGGGAGATCGCGTCTGCAGTTTTCTTGAACAAGTAAAATACTAGCTTTTCAGACATTCCTGATGTTATTGTACTTAACCACAACCTGTTCAACTTCCTGACATGACAACCTGCAAAAATGTAGCATTCCATGAGACAGGAATATGTTGAGTAAAATGCATTCATGTATAGTGACAAGCACTTCTCTTTATACTACTATACACACAAAAAAAAAATCGCAAACAAAAATAATAACTTGTTCAACTCTATAGCACATTTGCATATATAATAACGGATCGAGAAATTTAACAGTATCATTATTTTGTGTTCACTAGATATTAAGAATGTTGGGCTGAACATGATATCTGCATATCGATATCCCTGAAAAGCAATCGAAACAAAAGTGAACTTGTCAAATTATCAAGCTCACAATACCAAAATCCTAATTCAATTGAGTAAAAATGAAGTAACAGCTTCTAATAATTCGCATAAATCTCCGAAAAAAAGAACCATAATGCGAGAGGCAGTATCAAACATATTTATTAGCTTCACATTGACAATTTTTGAGACAAAAATACAACAATCTAGAGAAGTGATATGCATTGTTAAAAGCTTTATATGAAGCAATTTATCAAACACTTAAAAGTTCAAGTATTTTCTTATCAAATTACTAACCATTCTTGTTGAAAAACACATGAACTAATAATATACCTGATTATTAATTCTACTATGAAATGAGAACTATTTATTGATACAAGATAACAAAACCCAAAACTTCAAATCTTCATCAATGATTGAGAAAGTAGTATAGTGGATAACAATAAAACGGAAAGCTCATTTATCTATTTTAGCTCCATATATATTCGTTTGTAAAATCAACACCATTCGCCAGTGGCAATCGATATAAAATTGAACAAACAATATATATATATAGCTAGATCTTGTAATTCACTCTGCATATATAGAAAGTGTTCGATCGTAATGAAGCAGTCATTAATCAGTTTGGCCAGGAATACACCAAATCATAAACATCGCTATCCTTATTACTTCCATAGACTCCGTCTTTGCGAACAGAATAATGGCATTCGTTCTCGCACTTTTCCCAGTCTCTTGCTGCCTTGTAAATAGCATAACTACCTTCAACGTATCTTCCATCTACATCAGTCCACCACATTTTACACCAATATAGTGTTGTATGCAGAAAATTTATCTTAAATTTCCAATCGAATTCAGCACCATATGCTAGTCTGTGGTGTCCGAAATCTGTGTTCTTTGATTTACACCATATATTTAGTTCGACTCCTTGTGATAGATCATTCTTTATGGAGGCGTGGACGGGATCCCAAATGCTACGTTGAGATGAACACTCACTCACCAACACTGCAAATATCACCATTGTGACCATTGAAACACATTTCAGCTTCCTACTAGTAGTTATCATCATCATACTTGATCAGATTCTCTAAATTTGAACGTTTTTAATTTCTCTCGTGAATGAGTTACATGTACATGGGATGGGGGCCTTTAAATAGGCAAATATTTTTCTCCCTCTCATCTCATCTCTATCCACAGAATTAATTTTTGCCTGCTGTCATTGTGTCATAGCTAGACGTAATTAACGCTAATTAAGGTGATAATTCTTACAAGTTACTACTACAGTATATTGCATGCGTTTAAACTGAAGATTCTTGATGTGCATGTCGCCATGTATCAATTAAAAGTGAAGATTCTTGATGTGCATGTGCATGTCATAGATTCCCCGAATCACGATTTTAGTTTATACAAATTCCCTAAATCAAGTGCATGTCTTATTTTTGTCCATCCTTTTGACTATAGGTCCACAAACCGTTACCTAGTAATATAGAAACACCATCCTTAGAAAAATAAACAAAAACCTCATTCAAAACATAATTGTCTAAATTACCCTTTAAATTTTTAACCTCAAATAACCACCAAATCAACCCGTCACGTTTAATGAGTTTCAATGACACTCTGGAACTAAAATTTATAAACTCTCCAAACTAGCAACAACAACAACACCGCCGCATCCAGTCTCAACACCACCAACACACCAAAAAATACCGACAACCACCAGCGCTACCAACCACCACTAATGCCACCATCACCAACCAACAACACCGCCACCACTAGCACTAATAAAAACCAATCACCACTAACGCCTCCACCACCACCAACTAGTGTTGGGTTGAATAAATTTGAATTTTATATTTATTTTATTGTATTTTAAAAAAAAAAGTAAAATAAAAATTTCCATTATGAGATTGGTATTTGGAGAACTCAAATTATCGGTTAAATTATTTAAGTATAGAAATAGGAAGATAGAGAGATGGAGTACATGTAGACATATTTGCTTTTATTTATGGCAATTTCCAATATTCCTTTTGATATACAAAATAAAAGCAAAATTTAATGGAAAATTGACGAAGACCCACACCTACGTGAATGATCGGTGCGGAAACAGTCGACTAAATAAAACGGATTTAGATTTTAGAAATTACTAGTTAATCCACTTTCGATGACCCGTTTAATGATTGGTTCATCCATTAAAGTTGGTTTAACTGGTGGTTTAAAAATATACTTTTGGATTTAAAAATTTATCTCCAAGTCCACAACATGTGTGAGTATTGATGTGTATTTTTTTAAATTTCAGAACTGTCCCTATGTCCAACGAATATTATGTCTTGTTGTGTTTTTCATTTCTCTCTTAATTTTTGTCTTGAAGGAACGATGAAGATTTTATTTGAGCTCCGAAAAATTTGAATTCAAGTTCGATTGATTGGGTTTAGTAAGTTGATTTACTTATTGTTGATTTAGTTTATGGTTTTTTCTTCATTTTTTTCTTATGATGATTTTTTTTAGGTTTGCTTGGGTACGATTCCAATCAGATCCAAATCTCTTAATTGTGCGGACACAAATTCTGATTGTAAATTAAATAAACTAAAATATGATAGATACTTTACCTTTGTGATGTAAAATTACATCGTTTTAGTCCCCTCGTTAATGTATGAGAAAGATATATATATATATATGTTTGTGATTATAAAATCTTGAACTGATGTTTGTAGGATAAAGTTTTCTTGGTTAATATTAGCTATTGAGCTTACGTTGCTTTTTCGCTAGAATTTTTACCTTATGGCTATTACTATCAAACTGAAGTGAATAAAACTCCTTCACCTAAAGAACCTTGAACCAATTGGAATGTTTGGAGTCAGGATAGTCCATAATTAATTTTCAAATATACCTTGATGGTTAATTACATTAGTATTAGATATGGGGTCGACAGATTGTTTTAATCATTTATTTAAAGAAAAAAATCAATTAGGGGACCAATCCAAGAAACCATGTAGGAATTGTTGATAGTCCGTGTGAGACTTATCCAAGACATACAACCTAGTTCTAATCACTATATATAATCACATGGTGGACTGGTCTGTTTGTTCTTCTTCATCATGGCACATTCTACTAAGACTACTGAAAATAATACAATATATATTGTCCATGCATGTGTTCGTAAAAAATAACTCAAATTCCATATCACCAGAAAATTTCACATGATACTTAATAACCCAAATTTAATTAAAAATCCACGCATTTTAGATTCCTTAAGAAAACTTATGTTTTTTTCTCTAATAACTCGTCTTATATATAGTTAAGCCAGTTATAGATAATATATTATGGATGATTAGTATGTTAATATAGTTTCAAAAAA
Organism: Papaver californicum; assembly: GCA_023531435.1. NCBI lineage: Eukaryota > Viridiplantae > Streptophyta > Magnoliopsida > Ranunculales > Papaveraceae > Papaver > Papaver californicum. The sequence goes on from JAJJMC010008872.1 coordinate 1,379,706, forward strand.
TAGTTTATTTAAGGATAATACAATATAGCTTGATTAATCATTAGTTTAAAAGTTTGATACATAAGAGAGAAAAAAGGCACTTGCACAAAAAAAAAATCAACATTATTTTTAAAGTCTCCCAAAATATCACCTATTTTGGAGAGACTTTTGTCATGCCTATTTTTGCATAAAAGTCTCTCAAAATTACAAATCCATGACTTCAAGTTGATAACCAATAACGTGAGCATTTACAAGGGGGTAGTCAAATGAGAGTTTTGTGGATTTTTAGAGATTTTTTATTTGAGAGACTCTCGGTGATACTCTAAAAATCTAAAGATTTCAGGTGATTTTATGGAAGTATTTTAGAGAGTCTTTGTGATTTACAAAAACTAAATAGTGGATTTTAGGGAGTTTTTGTGATTTATAGAGACAATAACAGGGAGATAGTCAAATGAGAATTGTATAGACTTATATAGATTTCTAGTGAGTTTTTGTGATTTGTATAGACAAAAAGTGGATAACATTTAATAAGAAATTTGAAATTTCTACCAATTTTTTTTATTATGCATGTTACAACTTTAAAAAAAGTATCATAAATACCTAGTAAAATATTTGGCCATGTATTTGTCAAAATAAATTTCATTGTTGTCATATGCTATGTTTTCATTAATCTATTTATTCTACTCATCCCACCACTAAACAGAACATTCCGTAGGAGCAGACAGTTCACTTATGTATATTTAGATATATGTATGCAATCTTTTTAAGTATACATATCACACCATCTGTGTTTTTTTCTATTTTTTTCATTTTTTTCTATTAATATTTTCTTTTTTTGTCCATGACAATAGCAACGACCTAGTACACGTGGTGTATTCTATAACACAAATGAAAGAGAATGAATGATGTATAGTAAATATAATATTATGGTTGGTGCTTGGTTGATTTATCCTTTTGCTAATAGGGCTAAACAACTAGAGTAGCTGCTAGACCGTTGTTCCACGTGGTAGCGATTCCTAACTAACCTTGAGAATGATTTTTTATCACCGAGCTTCAAGAAATCCAGTATTATGTCTTTTTTTAACCAATCAACAACAACAAAAAAAAATATCATGTATTTTTCTAATAATTCATCATTTATATATAAACTTTTACTATTTTTTCCACATAAACTAGTTGTACCTAATACATGACAGATGACTAGTATGTTAATTTAATATACTTGTAAAAGTATAGATCAAATGACAAGATTTTCTTGAGGATAATGCATCGTAGCTTAACTAATCATTAGTTTAAATGTTCGATACACAAGAGAAAAGAAGAAAAAAAGTTGCAACTATAAAATATAAAATCAACAATAGCTTCAAAGTCTCCCGAAATATCACATACTTTGGAGAGACTTGGCCATGTCTATTTTCACATAAAAGTCTCTCAAAGTCCTTGAAAATTACAAATCCATAACTTTAAAGTCTATATCCAATAACATGAGCATTTACAGGACTTTTTAGAAGTCTCTAACCAATAACAAAGAATTTTTGAGAATTTAAGAATATTAAATAAAGTCATTATTCACTAACAAGAGTGTTTAAGAGACTCTTTTAAAGTCTCTAACGAATAACAATAGATCTAAGATCTCTATGAAACTCTCTGGAATTCTCAATTCACTAACCCCCTGTTTGTTTCTTAAAATCTCGTTATCATTGTACAAAAGATGGAGAGACATTGACAACTTGTAATCAGCCGAGTGTAACATATGGCTCTTTTAATATGCACATGAGTCTTGCAGGTAACTATGTAGATATACTCTCATTCGTGTACACACTTTAAACCATGTAACATTAATACATAATGAGAAACAAATCCCAATCCTCAACCATGAAGCTGAAAAAAGATTATAATCCACTGAGATCTTTTCATATTATCTTTGAAACAAACATTAGATAATATTTTGAATATTTTTGAAATAACAGTGTAGTTCGTCATAATGCGAAAGATACTTTTCCTTTGTGTATATTCTAATATCCCTTGCATCACAATAATTAATCAATCACCGGTTATGTTGTTCATTATATCATTTATGCTAAATGCCATCTTTTCCCAACTCATACATTGTTAGGTACAACGAAGTATGTCAATTTAATATTTATGTATACGCTGGACCTATGTTTCATCATTTATAACGTAATATTATGTTTAAATCTTTCATTTGTCATATATTAAGCATGATGTTTGACGAGTCTTCTGCTTGTTTAGCCACGTATATCACATGAGTGGGGATGTATGGAAGGAATGAGGGATTGATGCAACTGGTATATAAAATCTAAACCTTGTGCATGTTTTATATTTTGTAGTTGAATAGGCCGTATACAATGTTATTTCCACTCGTAATTGATAGACATTTATTACAAGCTAGCTATAAGGAGCTTCTAGTCGTCTAGAATTTGGGGGGGAAACAACTTTTAGATACAAATGTTTTTATTTATAAAGTTGGTAGTACAAAGAGGTCAGGAAAATTAGAGGAAGTAAATGGGTTTAGAAATTGGTTAGATTTTCACTTAGCATATATCAATATCTACTAGGTTTTCACACAGTACATATCAATATCTACTTTTTTTTTACTCGGTACATATCAATATATGCTAGGTTTTTACGCAGTACATCTCAATATCTACTAGGTTTTCAAATATTATTTTCTTTCGGTACATATGTATATGTATTGCAATTTTTCATTTTGAAATGTGTAAATGAATTGACCTGCAAATATGAAGCTCATCTATGGGATATTAATTATTTTTTTATGGATACTCCATATCCATTGAATCTATTATTTATTGTATATATAGTGTTTTTGAAGGTTCTATATTATTTCAATTATTATATACTACAGTAGATATGGAAATGATAATTAGTTTATTAGTGGTTTTAGAATGATCTATTTTGAACTGTTCAAATCGCGACTAACGCTTTACATTGATTTTTTCCCTGCCAATTCCTTATATGTGGTTCTCATATGCTACTTGTCTATACTGTAGAGAGAGCTTCACACCATAGAGAAAAAAAGGTGAAAAAAAAAACAAAAAGTGGCTACTTTACTGTTATGTTTATTTATTTGTAGCTGGATTGGATTGTCCAAATCACGGTTCATGTAGTTTTAATTTGCATGGGTAAATGTTTTAATCTATATCAGTTTGGAATGTCTTGATTTTTGACTAGCTCAAACCAGATTTAAGCAAGTTTATAGCGTCAAAAATATGCATGACATTTTCTTTATGGAAACCCAAGACAGTCGTTCAGTACTAATATCAAATGGTTTGCGTTGGTGATATTTTTTGACTATTTGATTCGTGTTCCTACTTTCAGGTAACCTACAGTGTTCCAGACCAGTAAATAGACGCAAAATTGGCGTTCAAGGGAGTTGGATCTGTATACTCAATGGGCTAAGATTGTTAACATCTCACCACACTAGATTCTATGCCTTTGATTGGGTAATTGTGTATCTCTTTCTTAATAATAATAATAAATCTCCTCTTATTAGAGGGGTAAATCTCTAGGATGTGTGTCGACATATCTTTAGTTTAAGTGTAATTAATTTCTCATTGTGCTTCTAAAATTAATTTTACCTACTTATGTAATGTATTTGAATGGAGTTCAACTACTCAACTCCAATTTGATAGTATTAACATGTATTTGAAATTAATGACAAATATTATTTGTAGTACATATTAGTTTTACTTAGTATATATCAATACCTACTAGGTTTTACACAATAAATATCAATATCTACTAATTTATTTTAGTACATTTTGTATATGTATTGTGATTTTCATTTCGAATTTTAATTTTTTGCGATTTTTTTGCAGTGTAGATGATTACGAATTCTTAAAAGGGGTCGGGGGCAGCACCCCCTCGTAAACAAGAAATTTAGTTAACTTAATGATATCTTTTCAAGAGCCTAGGTTGTTTAAGTCCTTAATGGTTAATTTTTTACTCTTAATAATTTTGATTGCGTCTTTGGCGGTTGACAGTTTTTCGGCAAAAGTTTGATAAAATGAAACAAGCTATGGTGTAGTATGAGAAAAATCTCAAATTCAAAGATGAAACAACAGTGCAGCTATGGCTTCTGGAGATACAGTATACAGGTCACTGAGGCTAGCAAACTGGCGGGCATCAAGGCTGAGAACGAGACTGGAGAAATTATCTTATCAACTAGAAGAGTTTGATGCTAAGTACACATTAATATGTACTAGGGTTTCACCTAGTACATATCAATATGTATTGTAGGATTATATACAATATACAATTGTAAAGAATAAGACACGAGGATAACCACAAGAAATTATGTTGCATGTCTAAATTTTCCTCTTTTGTTTTCAACTTGATTAATATTTTTTGTCAGGGTGAAGTTTTACGATTTTAAACCTGGGGATTATACATCTCATATTATAACATTAGTATATTTCTTCATCTCGTAGAGGAGTCAAATCTATAACATTGCATTTATATTAATGACACATCTTTTCAGTTTATAATTTCATTGAACTTGTTTTCTCAGTTTTAAGTAATCAGGTTGCTTGAGAATAGACAAGAATGGATATTAAACACTACAGTTGTGGATTGTATATGTCTATCTACCTGTCTATGTGACCTTGCCCATTGCATATTCAATATACCCTTGTCAGGGACCTTCATGTCAAAGTTTAAGGGTTGATAAGTTGGTTTTTCCTCTATTTTTTCTCCGAGCACCATAGACGGATACTCTGAAAATAAACCACTTCCAGTAGCCATTTCAAAATCAACAAACACCAGAAAAATATCCAAGAGGAAAAACTTAAACCCAAATCATTCTCATCTGAATAAATAAAAATAAAATATAAACACGAATTTAATTTTCTCAAGAGCTTCTACGAACAAGATACGAAAAGAAAGGTATCAGAATCACAAAACTATACAAAACCAAGAGACAACATTAGTTGTTTTAAAAATAACTCCTCATTAGCTAGTTACAAATATTTAAGCAAATAAAGGTTTAAATGGTTGCCACAACCACCAGTTTCCTCTGCCACATTGGTCCCACCACAACATCACCATCCCCACCTTATTCACATCCATGGGCTAAATCACCACATGGTTTGACATACCACCTCATATACCCATCTTAATATCCTTCAAATGCTCTTTGATCCTCTTCATTCCTAAAAATTAAGAGTTTTTAATGTTCATTCAAAATAAAAAAAGCATTGCAAAAGTTTTAAATGAAACCACATTGATAGGCTATATATATAAAGTGGTATTCAAGCATCAACAAATCATTATTTCTTTCAATATGTATTGTTGAATCGTTTATAACTAGGATTGCGACATGGAATGATGTATATTCAAGCATAAACTAGCTTTCTACCCAGTACATAATGATATCTATTGTATCAACGATATGTACTGTATAAATACATACTACATGTTACTATTGTTGTTATTCAAGCATAAACTAGGGCTAGGGGTTTATCTAGTACATATTGATATGTAATATATATTACATCAATGAAACATTGTTTCCCTAAGTACATATCAATATGTAATGTAAGATCATATTCAAGCATAAACTAGGTGGTTTATACATTACATAATGATGTATACTGCATCTATAAATCATATTTCCTTAAATACACATCGATATGTACTGTAGGATCATGTTCAAGCATAAACTAGGGGTTTTTACAGTACATAATGATATGTATTGCATCAACCAACAAAAATGATATGACAAGTAATAATAATATACCAGAAGAAGAAAAAATTAAAGCAATGAATCATAAGAATTAAAAAGAATCATTGAGAGGAATAACATTTCAAAAAAATTAACCCTGAAATTGAAATAAACCAATACATCCAATTTCAGCACAATTAACCATAGAACACTACAACAATCAACTAAATTAATCCAATAATATATTATCTCAAAAAATCCAACTGCATTGCAATAAACCTTAAAACCAAACAACAAATGAACCCATGAATCAAATTTCAACTGAATTAAACCTAATATGTTGCTACAACCAGTAAAAATGAACCCTAAAATCAAACACCATCCTACAAAATTCACCATCATAAACCCAATTTCACTCTTAATTATCCTTAAACCCTGATAATTTCAATAAACCCTAAAGTGATCCAAATCTAACTTAACAGATCAACGAAATCAACAAATTACATATATATACATCTTTTTCCTCATTCTATCAACAGTCTCAATAAAAAACTCCATCGAGAAAGTATTAACCAATTTTGGCTCCATAACCATTCCCCCCATCAGTAATCTTCTTCTCTACATCATCATAATTACTACTCGTCAGCAAATGAATAAACAACTAACATTTTAGAAAAAGTTGAGGGAGAAAAAGAACGACGTACAAAAGAAAAAAAGTTATGTTTTTGGTTCACACGCTTAGGGTTATGGGTATGTTAGTCATTTTCATGTTATAAACTATTTTGTACCTCCCATTAAACAATTTTTCTCATTGGACCCTAGCTTAACTACTAGATGGGTTTTTGGACCAACCAACAAATCTCTCGATTTATATATCGGTCGATAATTACTGGTCGGTTTTAGGGTCCATAGATATGTCGTTTTTTTTATCTTCAACAATACATATATTGATTTTTGGATATATGACATATCAATTTTTGGATATATAACTGCTACGTAAACTGTTTATTCCTTGATGATTGTTATTATAGTGGCGGAATTCAAAAATAATAATAGGTGAAAAAAAGTGGAATACACAAGAACGTAATTCAAAGAAAATATTTTTTCTATGCTTGTTTCTCAGCAGTATTACTAGTAGTTGCGTAGCTGTACATTGTTATTTATAGCATTTATAGCATTGGACGTATCAGAATTCTAATTTTGTTTGGTTTACCAAACCTTATAGTAATTTTGTTTGGTTTACCAAACCTTATAGTATTTTCTTATAAATCAATAAATATTTTTATAAAATTAATTTTTTTTGTTTGAACTGATGAACAAAGGTTGAAGATCAACAAGCCTGGTTTGAGATGAGGTCGAAAGTTAATGAAAATAGGTAAATAAATAGTACTTATTTTTTTGGAGGAAATACCAATGAAGATCAGCTACTGTCAGTGTGTCAAAGGGCTAGCGCAGTGGAAAACGAAAAATAAATCAATTATATTCTTATCGCATACAATAGATTTAAGAAAGAAAAAAGAAAGTCGACCTTTTACCGTTTATGGTTTTAGTGGGACAAACTGAAATCGGATTGTTGAACTATTTTCAAAATATAGAAAAAGGAAAGCTTGGGATTGGAGTTGGAGAACGTGAAAGAAAAAATTTATATGGAAATGACGATTTAGGAATACTCTCGTTTTAAAGGAATACTTAAATAAGACGAAATAAGATTATCTCGAAGTAAAATTTAGAGAATCCATATATTTATCACAATGGATAAAACACCCTTATGTTATCAGGTGTTAAAATTTAGTATTAACAGACTAATTTGGTTATTAATATTCATATTAGATTCAGAAGTGAGAATCTAAAGAACATAATTAAGATAAACAAATTTATTGAATCTGGACAAAAAAATCTAAAAGTTCAAATTGATTAACTTAAGGTTGATATTTACAATGATTTTTCAAATATCATAATATTGGAGGAAGCGAATATTAATCTAAAAGAAAACTTGAAAAAGTTCAATAATAACTCAAACCAATTAACCTCAATGTTAGGAGCAACTAGAATTTATCGTGATACACAAGGATTGGGCTATAAAAGTATACATACTTTGAATGCTTACAAAGAGACAAAAATTGTAAAACCTAAAGCCTCTGCTGAAACAATGACTTCAAAATCAATCATGAAAAGATGTTCTTCCACATACGACAAAAGTAATTACCACCTAGAAATATGAGAAATTGTATAAGAAATTTAACATATACTAAGATTTTTTTTTTTATATATAATTTAACCTATACTTAGAAATATTTTTGGGCGATAATATGACATCTACTAATTCTTCAATTTTAAAGAAATATGAGATTTCGATAATAAACTTAGTACGATACAACGCAATTACCTATACTTTTGTGTATTCTTTTGAACCAACCTCTTATATTTACCAATTTTAGTATATTATAAGACTGGAAACTGGAAATTTCATGGTGCAGATATCCTTTGGAGATCAGTAGTTCACCCTTCTCTTGTGGCACAAAACTGGAAATTTTAGCGAGGAGCGTGTGCAACCATTGATAAGGTACGAGATAGGTTTAACATTCATATTCCTAATAGATGACGTTTGTTTATAAAGGAAGAAGAGTCTTTATACCATATTTTATGGTCTTATTTTTTTACTAAGGGTATTTGGAATTGGATTTCAGATATCTTTGGTATGCGCCCTTTCCTAAACATTAGTATCTCTTATAAATTGGTTGATAATAAAAGTAGAATGATAAAAGACCTTTGGTTGATCACTATACTTGTTGTCCGTTCTGAATTTTTGGAATGCAAAAATCGGGTTTATTTATGAAAATAGAAAAGTTAGTGAACAACAAGTAAAAAGAATTTTTCTGCTAGTACATGAGTATTCAAGGTGTTTAAAAGGGTTCATGCATAATTCTATTGAAGACTTGAATATTATGGACTTTTTTAGAGTGGAGTACAACAAAAAAAGATAATTCAGCCTATTGAGTGTACATGGGAGCCTCCAGATAGTAATGAACTTTTTATTTGTTGTGATGGAGCTGCAAGGGGTAATCCTAGGATGGCCGGCGTTGGTATTGTTATAAGGAATTCTAATTCGGAGGTTTTGGGAGCCATATCCTTCGGTTTGGGCATAACAACTAATTATCTTGCTGGAATTTTTGGTGTTATTATTGGTTTGGAATGAGCTACTATATTCAATGTAAGAAAAATGGTAATTAGATCTGACTCTAAGAGTGCTCTTTAAGATCTTAAATTTGTTATCATTCCTTGGAATGTAAAACAATGTAAGTTATGGTTTTTTAGGCAATATAACTCCATTCGTTATGTCCATACCTATAACTTCTTGTGACACCCGTATTTTTCACATGATGTTTACTCAGGGACGCGTCATGGCATGAGATAAAGCTTCATCTTGATCTTGTAAAGCTTACTCAGGGATGCATCAGGATGTTGATGCATCAGCTTGGTATTATAGTACTAAGGCACTATAATGCATCATGCTTACTAGATGAAGCATCATAATCTAATGTTGCTTACCCGAGAACGCATTATAGTGCTAATGCACCAATATGTCGTGAGACATACTCGATGATGCATCACTAGAAGGTGTAGTCGATGAATGCCCCTTACCATCCTTTTATATACTTGTGAGAATTTCGGTAAGACATATATAGGGAGGAGGCATTGGTTGGAAATTTATGATGCTTACTCGAGGAAGCATCACATTTGACCCTATAAAGCTTACTCGTGTTGCTATGAAGCTTACCCGAAAAAGTTTCTTTGGCTATGGCATTGGAAAGAAAGGTGTATTTGGCTTAATGAAGTAGATGAATGTCCCTTCCCCTCATTTCCATACTTGTGGAAATGCTGGTAAGACATATATAGAGAGAAGTTGTTGGTTAGAAGTTAATGCTTACTTAAGAAAGCATAATTTTCCTGTGAAGCTTACCCAAGCAAACATTTATCTTCCTATGTAGCTTACCCCAAAAAGCTTAAATGATGCTTAACATCATTCATTTGTGTTGCGCACTCGAAAATACATATTTGCATACTAAGTAACGATAATTATGCACAAAGTGGTGCATATCTTGCAAAAGTCTACTGGCTTTCAACGAAGTTGAAATCGATGTTGGCTTTGCCTTAATGGGCTTAATTTGCTTGAACCATTCGAAATGACCGTTTAGATGAATTACGATCATGCTTGATCCCTTCGAGCTACGAAAAATGGTACGTAGGCAGCCACAATGCAATGTATTTGTGGTCCAGCACCTTGTCGCTCATATCATCTAATATTGAGGTGATTGCGACATTTTGGCAACTCATATCATCTGGCTCGGCAGTTCGAGGAAAGAGATGATTGTTTCCACACTGGATGAGGTAGTTGTAATCCATTTGATCGATGTTCATGCTTCCTATCAAACTATACGATATGAATGGTATATGCCTGGATGTTGCATCCTTAGAAAGAGAAAGGTCAGTGCATGCACTCAACGCATAGTCAAAACAGAATTAAGAAAACAAAAGAAGAAGAAGAAAAAAGGGTCTGAAATGGCCTATCTGCTAGTCCAAGGCATGACTTAGGCCTGGAAAATGCTTGTAAGTATGTTATGCATGCTCAAGGCATCCATCATTGAATTTTATAATTTTATACCCTTTGCAGAATAAGGGTGAGTTGGAACGGTATGGAAACTACGATCTGAGTATCATGCTTGCAAAACATGCTTGGAAAGCAAAAATCAACCTGCATTTGACTAGCGAGAAATTAAGCTTGAGGCCCGATTACCTACAAAATCGACCTGTCCAACATAATTTTTCGATCCGTCAAATAGCAACTCAAGTTTATTTTTATTTTTTGATGCAAATTCAAAAAGGCAATCAACTCCAGTTAAAACTTAAAGTTTGAGGTAACCAATCCAAACGATTTTTGTGATCTAACGATATCCAAAATCATCTATTTAAGGCTTACATGTCAACAAAATATTTGTTATTTTTACAAGTTCAAGAGAATAATATTCTTTTTGCATATTTATCAACTCTAACATGAATTGTGTAGCTAAATATTTGTCCAAGTCAGTTTGCTAATACAAGATCGATACATTTCGACATAATAGACCATGTGGTTTATAGTAAGTTCTTAGTTGAACAATGACCAATAAAGTAGTAGCCTCGTTTTGTAATAATAACCTCGTTAATACTATTTGAAACATGAAGGAAATTTTAAGTCCCATGCTGCTTTAAATGGGAAATCTTATTTGGTATATAAGTTTATTGAAACATATGTTTTCGAATTTAAAGATAAGGTGCACCCTTGGCCGTCGCACCGAAGCATTGTGGCATGGGCAAATAGGTAATTAGGGCACAATTGGGCCCTCGTATAACACACACGTATTTTGCATAAGAAGCTATTGTAACCTTACATCTTACATGATACGAGTCGAATGGACGTTCATGGTTGAATGTTATAATGCTTGAGACATAATCAGACGACCATTATCCAATCTAGCATAAATAGGTAAAATCTAACAGATAGATGAAATATGATCCGTCCCAACAGTTGTGATTTAACAAATGAGATCAAAGTTTATCATTTGGATTAGTTGGACTCAATCCAACTAACATCAAAGACACATATTAAAGAGTAATTAAAGCGTTGTTTATACGTAACTGTCACCAACAACCACATTGTTTCAACAAATATAACTATTATTATTCTTATGAAATATCGAAGACACAAAAATTATTTTATTTTTTGATAAATTTTAAAAGTTTGTAGAGCAGAATTTATGTTACATCAATTCGCGTTCGTCTTTAGAGTTAATTGAAATGTTGTAAAAAATACCAAAATTATTGTTTAATGTTGGAAACATATGCCGTTTAATATATAAATATTTAGGGAAAATCATAGAATTATTTAAGTAAAGAAATTACTCGCCTGGATGCACTTTTGGTTGTTTACTTAATCTATTTATCTTTAACTTATCTATCCTTATTCTCTAACTACTTTGAGGATGATCTTTATAAAAGTTTGTAAAAGTTATAACCTTATTTTAAAAGGGTAATAATAAGGATAATCATATTACCCTTATCAAATAAAAGGGTAAAACAATTTGTTTCGTCGCCGTGAATCAATAATAAGATTTCCACCATATTTCTTTTTAATCTTCTTTTTTTGACACTTAAAACCTTCTTAATTAAATTACAATGTTATCAAGAAACCATCAAATTAACTCCTTGTTTGCACATGGCATTTGACACTTAAAACCTTCTTAATTAAATTACAATGTTATCAAGAAACCATCAAATAACTTCTTGTTTGCACATGCCAGTCATTCTTCTTAATTAATTAAGTTGTTAAAAGAGTTAGCATTGAGTTCTCTGCATGTAGATACGAGAATCCAGGCCCGGGCTAAATGAAATGAGCTTATTTTTTGCAAAATAAGTTTTATCTTTTCTCTTACCTTCAAAAGAAAGAACCCACTATTGTTAACTTTTTTTAAGAGGTAAATATCGCAACAGTTTTATTTTCGTATAACATTTTTGAAAAAAACTTTACTCTCTCAGAAAGAAAGGATTTACTTTTAGGATTTGATGCTACATCGCTGCTCAATACTTTAGTGGATCAACTCTATTACATAAGCTGATTCCTAAGTTATATCTCATATCATGACATAAGTAAGCAACTTTTTCTTAATGATCGGCCCAAAATCTCGCCAATTGTTCATTATGCCGCTTCCTCTATCAATTAGATCTTTTATCTATCTATAAAATATAGTATTATATGCTGAACATTGAACCATGAACCAATAAAGGCATGCTATAAAAGTATATTTATTATATTAGTCGGTGATTGTAAGGCTCCAATTCTTGATTGGAGGAGACACCAAAGGGCCTGAGTAAGATGTAATCATTTATTTTCTCATTGTTTTTGATGTTCGATTCGAGATTTGATTCGGCTCATACATCTGACTCAGAATTATTTGAGTCAAACATCACTTTGTATTCGATTTAGTGGACACATATTTGATTAAACTAAAAATACGGGGGGATCATCTTTAAACATAACATGATCCCTCTGCATCTAGGATGCCAACAAACTGCACAATCGCACCATTCTCAATAAAATTAGAACCATACAGAAAATATTAGCACGAACCCTACACGCAAAGGTGACACACATACAAAGAGAGAATCAGCAGAGGTGATCACACTCCAAGCCCTCGCCACGAAGTTCATTTAGGGGTAGATAATAGAGGCTTGAGAAAGAACGATAAGAAGAATAAGAATTTTGAGGTACGGGGTGGTAGCTCTACTCAAGAAGTACTACCTCAAAAGTAAGATAATATTTTCCAAGACTTCGAAGATCTACTGGTGTTGAGTGGAGGTGCACTTGTGATTAGAGAACCACCACAAGAGGAAGAATGTGATGAAGAAGAGACGGACGAAGAAAAATTTGTCGATCAAGGCAAAGGTAAAGAAATTGTTGTTGCTTCTACTCAACCTCAAGTGAAGGAAAAAAATCCAAGGAAGAAACCATCACCGAAAGGCAAGCATATTACCAAAGGCAAAGACGTGTTATTTCCTAAGAAGAAGAATGGAAGACTTTGGGGTGAGGCCCTAGACAGGTTTGCAGTATTATTTGGTTATCCGCATCCATGGGCTGCCAAAGTTGTTGAGACTAAGGTATTAATCTAAAAACTTATCTTCTCTTGTTTTGTTCTGTTTGTTTAACTTCAAGTTATAACTTGTTGGTACGATTTTGATTAAAAAATATTGTTTTTATTCCTTGTAGGATCATACACAGGCCATGAAGAAATTGGTTCGTCAAAGGGCTCAGCTGAAGAATGTAAAGATGTCCATGTTCTCGTAAATGATACAGGGTTAGCTCCCGGAATTACCAATTCTATGTTGGAATATGACAGTGTTACCTGCACATCCTTCAGGGAACGTTATTGGCCTGAAACCGATACGTTTCATCTCCCATTCGACGAGATGACAATAACGCCGGATGGTGTCAAGTGAATTTTTGACTTACAAGTTGAAGGAAAAGTCGTGTATGAAGATTTTGACAACAACATGTCTTGGAGTGATCTCTGTGTCCTTGTTAAAGAAACACTTGGATGGGAGAAGACAAAAGCCGAGTTAGAGTTTAAATTGGTTGCTAGAGATAAACCGGGTGAAGCAACGAAAAAAGGTTTATGTATGACCAAGAAGATCTTGTTGCGTAGGCTGCGGGAGAAGTTTGGAGGAACCATGCAATTGGAAAAGGATGAAGTCGTCATAGATAAAACTAGAGCTATGTGTACAGCCAGGGCGTATCTGCTATATATGCTTGGTACCATCTTCTTCACTGATAACTCAGGAAATAGGGTCAACGCTCACTTTCTACAGTGGTTGAAGGATCTCCAGAAGACGTGATAGACACATTTTAGTGTCTAATTTGCACCTTAATTTCTAGTGAGTTAGTATTCGATTTTGTGTCTATTACGTGTTTTATTGCTTTTGTAGGTACATTAGAAGAATAAAGATTTGTGGAAAAATTGGCTCAAAAAGTGTTCAAAGCACCCGGGAAAATGGATCAAGGCACCCACACTTTGGATTGGGGCACCCCTGGATCGGGTCAACCCATCGGGTCAACCCAGCGGGTCAGCCCAGCGAGCTGGATCGGGCCGAGTCACGGGTCGATTCATCGGACTCGTCTGTTTCACTGGCAGCACAAATCCAACGTAAAATTTGGTTTCTTTTGCTTCCAGATTGTTCCAAATGATAGTAGATAACCCACACAAGTTAGAACAATCGAGAAACAGCAAAAAGATCCCGTGAAATCAGTTGAAAAATCATGAACATGGCCGGAATTTGATTTCGATTAGGAATGGGATTTGTGGGCTGTTCTAGAGAGTTCTATTAGGTTTAGAACTCTCTCTAGGGTTTCTACTATCTATAAATACCAAGAGAAGCCAAGAGAATCGAAGACAAAAGCTTAGAGAAGAGTTTAGAGATTTCCGGTCAATATTTCGTCACCGCCGACGAGCTGCTGCTGCACCGGCCGGCGTGTTCTTCATCCATCACTGCCGGAGAAGAAGACTCAGTAACATTTATATGTGTTGCTGATTTGAATTTTCCTGTCGTCTATTGCTTCAAACTATTTGTTGCTTAAACTTTTCTGTAACAGCTGAACCCTCTTCTGTAACGCTTATAAGCGTATCAAATCAGCTGTTACAGCGTTATTCAACCTTGTAATCAATATTTTGAGCAATGAAATCAACTTTTGAGCAAGTTTTCTTCACCATGAGCTAAGTCTATTTACTGGGATGATGGATAAGGTAATTTTCTCAATTTTATGTGATTTAATTATTTTCTAATAATTATTTATAATTCTTTTATCATTAAAATTGCATAGTTTTGAATAGTAAAAACGGTTTTCTTTCAACAGTTGTGCTTTTGCTTGATGAATTATGCTTAGTTAATTAATTTTGATAATCCATGCTTGTGATTTACCTCTGTTTGTTAGCATAACAAAACCAATTTTGGCAATTATTTGGGCTTCAATTAAATTAAAAAGAATTATCTGATTAATCACATAGGTTGTTAGAATTACCTGATTCCTGATTCCTGGTACGTTTAAAATTATTTAAAAATCATAGTTAGGTTATTTAGTCTTTTTCTTACTCCTGGAATTTTCTAGAGTTAGTTTAAATCATTATTTTCTAAAATCATCACCTTCACAAGTTCGAGAATCGAACCTCTTTTTACCACTATATAAAATCACATCAAGACGCATGAGTATTCATGGGGAACTTCCACCCTCGCTTACCTACTTTCCAAACTTATAAAAGCTTCGAGGGTTAGAGGTACTGAGATTGCCGGGAATACTGGTCTTCTTCAGGTAATTTATTGTTGGAACTTCAATGTTTAACTTCAATTTTTTTTTTGCGCATTATCTTATATTAATATTTATTATCTTCATAAGCATCGGTCTATGATCACTTTCCGAGCCTGGCTCCTAAGATGGAGTGCAACGGTGATTTTACTGGACCTACGGGAAAGAAATTCAGATTCACCGGTACTCAGTCAAAGCGTAAAGAAGTACATATAGCAAAGAAGAAAAGTGAAATTGATGCTTTCACCGTAGAAGATGTGGTGTTTGATCCTTATGTGAAGATTGATATAGTTGATGATGAAGTAGTAGAAGATTTACGTCAATCATCGGACGTGTCAGGCTACAACGGGCCTTTGTACCATCCGTTTGGGTTCGTGATGTGTAACCCTCGTCGAACTCTCCGCCAATATGGATATGTCCAAATCAAGGTAACAATCGAAGTCTTTAAATTGTGTGTGAATGGCTCCATGATCGAAGGCCCAAGAATCGTGCTCAACTACATCCCAACGCTTTCGGTCGCGGTTTGGAACAACCGTCATAAACCGGAGTACCAAATCCAAATGGAGGAGGTAACTCCATCTCCGGGCACAAAAGAGGACGTAGAAGATTACTTGGATTGGTATCGTCATTTTGGTCATCCAAATGTGATTAATATTGATCCAGAATCTATGAGAATACTTCAAAGGGGTCAAGGAAACAACACAGGAGATGGTCTCATCGATGTTTGGAAAAAGGCATATTTCAATTTGGTACGTAAATTACTTATGTTATTAATGTTTTTAAGATTTATTACTAAGGACTCAACCAACATTTATTTTCATATGTGAATAGAAAAAGAAAGCACTTGCATTGGAAGAGTCTATGACTTCATGCATAAGTAGAGGTGATGTGATGATGGTTGAGCAACAAAAGAACCTGCAACACAAAATGAGGAAGCTTCATGAATCAAACGAAGATGAGACGGTACGAAGCTTAAAGAGGAGTAGAGCCGATACAAGAGGTGCGACTACTAGCCGAAGAGATCCGCAACCTAGTGATGAAGCCGAGGATGTGCAAGGTGGTGCTCGTACTCGTGGCGGTCGTGTTGGTGCTCGTACTCGTGGCGGTCGTGCTGGTCCTCATACTTGTTGTAGCATGAGCAAAAAAATAGTTCGTCAGGGTGATCGACATACCCCTCCTCCTTCTCCCTAACTCTACGTTGATTATAAAAATTGCGTCAAACTTAAGGTTTTTTCATCAAAATTGCATGAGGATTGCTATCGTATTTTGGAAGAAAGTAACTATCATGATTTCATCTTATATACTTAAGTGTAATCATCTAATGATCTATTGTATTTCATTTCCTTTAGTTATTCCTTTAATGGAAACACGAAGTTACTCAACTTACTCAACCATATTTGCCTTTGTGCGCGATTTAATGTGTCATATTTCTCGGCTAGAGCTTTTCCAACGTCGGTATCGGCAAACATCCACCAAAATCTTGCTCGACGATGGGTTCATTGAAAGACAATTGTTTCCAAAACGGATCAATATCTTGAATTGGGATCACACAGTCTTCTTCGTATTTGGCCATCATATGCCGTCAGGGAAGTCCCAAACTTGACATGTCAGGACAAGCACACTCTTTTTCTCCGTGCAAGTTGCCCAAGCTATAATGCTTAACTTCGTACATTATCTTCTCAATTGCGCAATGCGACACCTTATAAGAAATTCCTTCGAGCCATGGGTCGTCTTTATAAATGGTGTGTTTTCTACAATGGTTTTTTTCGAAAAGTTCATTAACTCTATCAAGGGCACGAAGGAAATAATCGTGCATCGCTTCGAAGACCGTAACAAACCAACCATCACAACTATGAAGCTTCTTCTTCATTCAGTTGTGAGATGACTCCGCGGTACTTGTAGCTTGGTTGTCAAAGTGCTTATATTGGTTTGTGAACGCCATTACAAACTTCTCTTTGTGCGAATTCAACCAATGGTCCATCAAATACTTCAGAACTCTTGGATAATTTCCCCAATGCAAGCATAACATACGAACATTTTCTTCATAATTTTCCTTGGTGATAGACCATGTCAAAACGTCACATTCACTTTGGAAACTAACCCATTTTAGTTCCGCCAACTTGTCATCCTCCTCGAATTTTTCTTTGGCCTTTTCTTGTTGAGGTACCGGTAATTTTTTAATCTCTCCATCTCGCTTTTCTTTATTGTCCGAATAATCGGTTTGCACTTGGTTTGAATATTGTTCCATAAGTGGAACGTGCAAAGAAGATTATGAGCATCCAGGAATACCCTTGCTATGGCATTCATCAAGGATTGTTCTTCGTCGGTGATAATAACCTTAGGGGTATATCCTTCAACGTAAAATAATTTAACTTGTTCCAATGCCCACACATAGCTTTCTTCAAGCTTGTCTCTCAAGATGCAAAATGCAACACTAAACGGGGACTTGGTAGAAGTTTGGCCGACAAAATTCAAGACCGAGAGCTTATACTTGTTATTTTTGTACGTGCAATCCATTAGAAGCACTTGATGGGAGCACCGTGCTAACTTCATAAACTCGGGATGAGCCAATATAATATGCTTTATTTCTTTATTCTCATCTTCTTCATGGAACATGGTGTAGTTGTGCTTATCCCCAAAGTACATAAGTTGTTGGATTTGGTCCCTTTCTTGCCATTTCTCACTCTTCAACTTGGCTTTGGCGTTGTAGATTGTCTCCAACGTAGAGACATTCTTTGGGTTTATTTTCTTCAAGTGTCCGAGGATATCAATGGGTTTCACTCGTTTTTCCGTCATGTCGTCTACGATGACCTTTTCTTCCTCGGTGATCCGTGCCGCATAAGGATGCGTTAACAAAATGTCTGGTGGTAGGTGGTTGTGACGACCACATACAACTCTAGATAAGAACCACTTTTTCTCCTTGTTGGTCTAAAATTGAAGCTTGAAAGAACATCCCCTCTTCTTAATGAAAGTAGTTTGCTTCCTCTTCGTCTTTCCTACATACTCGGTACCCTTCTTCGCATGACTTGTATATAATCCATTACACTCGCAAACCATTTGAAAGCGGTTGTCTTTAGTTTAACGGTTATAAACTATCACACACATAATTAACTTGCCATGTTCTCTAGCCCATTGCTTTGCATCATCTTTTTTTCCCCATGTCTACATGGTCCACGAACACAAAATTAGAAAAAAAAAACTCATTGTCCAAAGGAATTAACAACTTATCTATAACCTACCAAGTCGTTCAAATAGTGATCCGTAGTATCTCTAGTTAGAACATCATTTGGAGGAGGCTGAGCATACATTGGGTGAGGTACAATCTCGAGATGAACAAAAAATATCAAGGCATTAGGCAACAAAACACTAGAAAATATAACTTTACGGTTAGGTTATGAGCATCGGACCCAACCATAGGGGAAATTACGGTTGGGTTGTGCCTTCGAACCTAATCGTAAAAATAAAAGAAAACATACATAATTAACTACGGTTGGTATCAAAAGTCGAACCCAACCGTAACTAGTGCAATAAATACCCATGCACATAATGAGTTACGGTTGGGTCGGTGCTAAACACCCAACCGTAAAACTGTTACGATTGAGTTTTCCGCTATGAAAGTACAGTTACGGTTAGGTTCGAGAAGAAAACCTAACCGTAATCTACCTGAATCACAAAAGTATCATACTGTTTTACGTGATCTCATCAAATTTGAGCCATAAAAGACCAAGAGTTTAAGTTAGAGGTATACCTGACTACTCTCGGCAATTGAATCTTCATTTTGACGGCTAGTTTCTCCATTTGGTTGAGATTCACCATCACAACTTTGAGTTAAAACCTCTCTACCATCCAAATAATCATACATAGTTGAGTCTCCATCAATGGGTATGTAAAATTTGGTTTGGTTATCATACAAGGATTCACCCACCTCAAATTTTTCACTAGAATCACTCATTTTAGTTGAGTAAATCAAAATCTAGGGCTTTTCAAAAAACTACCAAAAAGTCTCTTTTCTTTCTTTTTTTTTCTTCTCACCAAACCAAAACAAATAAGAATATGATTTATGCATTAAAACAAAATCTGAGATAAAGGAGATGAAGATGATCATTTACGGTTGTGTTCGATTATCATACAAACCATAAATGTTTTTGCAGTAAAACTAAAATTGGTATTTACGGTTGGGTTTGATTGTCAAATCCCAACCGTATATTATCCTAGATAGAAAACTTTTTTTTTTGAAAATTAGTTACAGTTGGGTCCTATGCTAAAACCCAACCGTAAAACTGTTACAATTGATTGTTCCATGAAAATATGGTTACGGTTAGATTAGGATGAACACCTAACCGTAATTGTTAGTTACGGTTGGGTACAATACTGAAAACCCAACCGTAAAACTGTTATGATTTGGTTTTCCGCCATGAAAGTACGGTTACGGTTTAGTTAGGATGAACACCTAACCGTAAATGTCGTCTACGGTTTGGTTCGACAAAGAAACTCAACCGTAATGTTCCCTGAATCACAAAAAAAAATCATATTTTTTAACGTAATTTCATCAAATTTGAGACCAAGAGTTTAAGTTAGTGGTATACCTGACTACTCTGGTCGAGTGAATCAAAATCTAGGGTTTTAAAAAAAAACCTAAAAAATTCTCTTTAATTTTTTCTATTCTTTCTTCCCACCAAACCAAAAAAAAGAAAATTTTAATTTAATTTGATTTGATTTGATTATATTATATTCGTATGAAAAGCTCCTCCATTGAAATGAAACCGGTATGAACTTCCATAAAAAGGCCAAAGACGGGAAAGAAAGAGGTGAGAGGGAATATTATTTCTCACCATACCACGGCGGGAAAACCATCTTATTTTTGGGGAACCCCAAATTCCAAAACCAAATAGAATTTTCTTTCCCTCTTCTTTCAAAACCCTAGATATACAGAAAGCGAGAGAGAAATTAAGAGTTTATATCGGTGATTTCTGTGATTTAATCATGAAACCAGCATTACCAGTAAAAAAATTCATAGTAGAAGAAGAAGAAGAGGAAGGAGAAAGTGATAGAGGTAGTCCAGTGCGTTATGTACCACTTCTTCGTGTTTATTCATCAACAGATCCTTATGTTACTGCTACTACTGGATCTTCAAATGTTATGTCCAAGAAGGTAAAAGCTCGAAAACTTGATCATTTTGATTATGAATCTCATTTCGATGATGAATCTGCCCTAAAGAAGAAAAAAACAACATCTTCTTTACGGGTTTATACTAGACAGCGTAAAAGGGCAAAGCATTTCAGTGGAAAATTTGACGAATCAAAACCTAGAATTTTGAGCCAGTGTAGTAGTAGTAGTGAGAGGAAATTTGAGGATGAGGATTCTGAATCTATGAGTGTGGAAAAAGTTAACAAAGCGTGTAGAAAGGAGAAGAAGAACACGATTATTAATCATGAGTTGCAAAATTTGGCGGTGGATTCGAGTTTTTTGTGTGGTTTGGAGTGTCCTGGTTCAAGAGAAACTCGAGGCCGTAAGATGTCAAATTTTTGTCAAGACCCTCAGTTGAATAAGGGTTCTGCTTCTGGTTCAGTTAAGAGATGGGTTGAGTAAGTTTGTTTATTTTTTATTGTTGATATTTTCTTCTAATTCGTATTGGATAAATGTTCAGAAATCTAGGTAGGGAAGTGGATTTTGATTGAAATAAAAATGCTTGTTTGTTGCTATTGTAGGTTGAGTTTTAAGGATGTTGATCCGCAAACATTCATTGGAATGTCGTGCAAGGCAAGTAATTATGGGCATTATGTCGTTTATTGATTAAGTTATATCATGTTTTAGTTGTTGTTTTTTCTTCTGAAAGTTAACTAGTCGAATTACAGGTTTACTGGGCTTTGGATAAAGATTGGTATTCAGGATCAGTTGCGGGATTTGATCCAGAGACCAAGGCGCATCAGGTTTGTTTCTTACTTTCATCATCTAAGTATGGTGTTCACTTATTAACCATTGCCTGTTTGAAAGACTAGATACTTAAAAAGTTTCATAGCATGATTCTTATATCTTGATCATACTGTTCGCTTGAGAGCATATATTGTTGGTTATATGAATGCACAATGTTATTTGGAGCCAATTGTTAATATATGCAAGATAAAATGCAGGTTAAATATGAAGATGGAGATTGTGAAAGTGTAACTCTTTCAACTGAAAAGATAAAGTTTTATCTTTCTCGCGAGGAAATGCAGTCTTTAAAATTGAGACAGCGTTCTGCGAGCAGCAACATTGGTGGCCTCGACTATGATGAGATGCTTGTGCTGGCTGCTGGTTTTGATGACTGCGCAGAGCTTGAACCTGGGGATATAATATGGGCTAAACTAACAGGTTGGTTAGATACTTTAATTATTGTACAATGAAAAGTATATCATGTACCCATTTCATTACATGACAGTGTCATCCAAGGTTGTTTTAGTGGCCTCTAATATATGTAAGTGTTGGGTTGGAGACCATCGGTTAATGAATTCAGACTGACCGATATAGATTTTCCACTTGTCTCGCTGCCCATTGGTATTATAGATATATACCTTGTTGTCTGTTTTAGTCTGCTCTCAGTTGAATTATGGGAATCTGAAGTCTGATTTTGGGGCATCTTATATTATCTTCGGCGACCTTGTTAATTGTTCTTTAGGGGTCAGGTTTCATTTGGTTCATGCATTATGTTTTTAAACTGCAAATCATTATTTATTCAGATGTTAGGAGTTTTTTTTTTAAATGACCGTGGCCTCATCAGTAAAATCAGATGTTACTAAACAAGTATATTACCTAAAGAAGATTAGGATACTACAAGAATTAGAATGAAAACAGTGATGTGCGACATCTTTGTTGGCAAGTTATTGGCTCTTCAGTGGAAGTTGCAGCCTTTTTATAATTACGACAAGGAAGCACGTATCTTTTTTTTAATGGTAAGGGAGCTCTTATTTTGTAGCCATCTTGAAGTCCTAAGGTATTACTTTCAGTTTTTTGCCTCTTTTTTGTTCCATGAATATATTCTTCTTTCTGGCTATTGAATTCCATTTTTGCTATGGCCTCAAATTTACTAGACTGCTTTTAAATTTGAGATTTTTACCCGCTAAATGATGCAGATAAGTTAGACAGCCTAGATAGTATTTGAACTACATGTGTTTCATGTTAATGATACTTTTCTGTGTCGCTCTTTTTGTTTAATAAATTTGCTGCTTGTGAATTATATTCTGGTCAATTTCTCATGATTTTAGTACGCTCTTTTTGCTGTGGGTTTGGCGGAGCCAGCTGCCAGGCACAGATAATACTTCTTTTTTTTGTTTGGGATTTGGCTCTAGCACTACAATCTGTTTTCTTGCTCGTCTAGTATGAATCAGTACGGGAAAAACACTTCACTCGAATTTTTGGTGACTCAATAAGTTATTTTTGGGTATCGCTCGTTTTCTCTTCAGCGGAGATTATAGCGTCTTTATATTAATTATGGTGTAGGTTACGCAATGTGGCCAGCAGTTGTTGTGAATGGATCAGATATTGCTGCATTTAAAGCTCTTAAGTCCAATGTAAATGAGAAATCAGTTTGCGTACAGTTTTTTGGAACCCACGACTTTGCAAGGTTTGCTACTGTTCTGTACTCGGCAAGAACCTCAAAATTTACCTTGAAATTCATTCTTCTTGCAGGATATACAAGTTTTCATCGACGAGTCTTTTTATATGTTAATGGGTGAGATGTAAATTCATTCTAAACAACTTCCTTATCATTGGACAGGATCACTTTGAAACAAGTTATCTCATTTCTCAGAGGTCTTCTTGGTTCTTTCCATTTAAAGTGCAAGCAACCACGATTCATTACGAGCTTAGAAGAAGCAAAAACGTAAGTTGTTTTTGACGATTAACTTTCATTTTTGTGTATTTTAGCTTAGCTTCTAGGAAAATAAGATGGATATGTGATTTATGCATGAAAGTTGTTTTCATTACTTTCACTAGTATAGTGCTTTTTATTTGCAACTGTAAATATCATGATTAACTCTCAAACAAACCAGCTGCATGTGAAAGTATTTCAATTCAGACAGAATGATGATGTTACCATGATATGTTGTAGAACAGAAACATTCCAATTTACTTCATTGAAATGAACTTCTTACATAAGTTTTCGAAGCTGTTTATAAGGCAGTTTGTCTGTGGACTCTTCTTCCATGGAGGTTAGTGGTTAAATTTACAACACAGTTGAAACTCTGAAATCTTGAAAGTCTCCAGGATTTTATCTTTCCTAGAGTGCTACAGGGAAGCCAAGTTAATTATTTGAAATATCCTTTTTGTACCGGTGTACCCAACGCCACATTCGGGAATTTCGAACGAGCACACAAGAATTTTTCACATAGCTCACTGTATTCCACAATAGCGCTTATGCTTTTGATATAGTAATTACCTTGTTGATTATCATCCAACTTGATTTGGTTCATAGTTACTTAGGTGCCACTCTATTACTTGTTGGACAACTAAATAAAAACATATCTGAAATCTCACTTTGTCAAGAGTAATATGCCAAGCTGCAGTAGGTCATCGTATTTGAATTCATGGTTGGGTCTTTCCACTTCTTCTCTCACAGAACTGTTGCTGCATGACAGAATGATATGGCCATTGACCAAAAAAAGTTCAAGGCCCTCCATGATTAGATTCTTGAATACGAGCTTTTCTGTGTCTACACCATGTTAGCACCATAATATTCTTCACATTGCCCTTCGGAAAGATAGCAATAGCATGTTATAAGGTATAATGTTTGGTTTACACTATATTTAAATGGTTATGCAATTTCATTGAGTAGAAGGCTTTTGTCTATGCATATACACAGAGAATGCTGTCTTTCATTGGTTTTAACGTTTAATATTTTGCTGCATCACCCACAAGTTTAGTTCTAGTCTTGGAGCATTTATGGTATTGTTCTACTTATCTTATTTACTTTCTCTCAAAAGAGCTTAGTTGGTCTAATTCCATGTCTGAACGTTGCTTTTAAACCAAATCATTTCCATTTTACTCAGGTATCTAAGTGAACAAAAGCTTCCAGGAGGAATGCTGCAGCTACAAAATGGTACACAAGGTCAGGATTCTGGAAATGAAGACAGGAAGGGCAGTTCAAGTTCGGATGATGGCAATAGAAGAGATAAAATGGCAGAGAAATCGAAGGGAATGGCTAGTTGCCCAATTGATCTAGGGGATATGCGTGTATTAAGCTTAGGTGAATCTTAAACTTTTCCAGATCCAGTTATAAGGTTTTGTAACACCCCAACTTAATACAGGGTGAATCCTATAGGTGCATGTGTTGTTGTTGCATCCTTATATCCCATAACAATCAATTACTGTACTTGGTCGTGGAAGTAATAATTGTGGCTTAAAGTGAGGAATTACTTTGCTTTACTGAATGTGTAGTGTCTTCTTACAGGTGAAATTGTCATGGACTCCGAACATTTTCATAATGATAAATATATCTGGCCTGAAGGATACACTGCAGTCAGGAGTTTTAATTCTATTATTGGTGATGCATTTCTCTTACCTTTTAGATTTTATGTAGATCACCTTTTTTTACCAAATGCATAGACCTTGTTGCTTATATGGTAAAACTGTGTTCTTATGAAGCATATCTCTTTTTGTTCAGATTCTAGTGTAAGTTCTACTTATAAAATGGAAGTTCTCAGAGACCCAGAAGCTAAATTTCGACCACTTTTCAGAGTCACATCTGACAACGGAGAGCAGGTAAACACCTTATGCATCGACCCTTTCACAGATCATTTTGGTTCCATTTTTTTTTGTATCATCTATTGTTTATTGTTGTTTTGCTACATGCCAATTTCTTTGGCATGCTGATAAATTTTCTTTGCATATTTCATTAGTCAGTTTCTTGTTACAGTTGCTAGTGGTGCCTAAGGATTATGTTAAGGACCATTGTAAAGATCATCAAATTTCATCACAGATAACATTTGCATATACTAACCAATAATTTTTAATGCTCAAGTTTTTGGTTCTGATTCAGTTTGATTGAGAAGGCAAATGTAACTTCACATAAAAAAAGTAAAGCTTATTAACATATACTGTAAAAACTCAGCTTGATTTTTCTTTGGCCTAGGAGTAGTGTCAGATCAACAGTCCGTATCATTTTTCTATTTATTTTTGCATACTTTATGTTTGTATGAATGTTTGCCATATTATGTTTAAACTATTGTACAATCACAAAAGTATTTGCAAAGTTCCTTTTGCTACCCCAGGATCTAATGTTCTAGGCAATGGACAATGAGAATCAGACATGCAATCTCTGTTTGCAGGTGTTTTTACCCCACATTCTATACCAAACTGACTTTACTCTTTTGTTTCATCCACTGTGCTATTCGTGACGTCCAATAGCATGTCTTATACCCATCATCTGTTTCTTTTGCAGTTTAAAGGAGCCACTCCATCTGCTTGCTGGAACAAAATCTACAAAAGGTTGAGGAAATTGCTCGAAGATTCGCCTAATGGTGTTCACGGTGAAGGAGGAGTTAAAAGGATTGAGAAGTCTGGTTCTCATATGTTTGGTTTTTCGTATGATAAAGTTTTCAAACTTATAGAGGTCAGTTATAAGTGTACGAATAGTTTATTGTGCTGAAACTACCCTTCTTTCTTTTTTCATTTATATTTTGCACTCTGCACCTTCTATTATGCATTCTTGTTTTTTTTCATCTTCCTATTGTCTTCCCTGAATTAAATCTCTCTGCATTTGACAGACAAATTCTGGACAATCTGCAATATACTCCAGAGGCGGCCTACCTGGTGGCTATAGACCTGTTCGTGTTGATTGGAAAGATCTTGACAAGTGCAATGTTTGCCACATGGATGAGGTTGGCATCAGTGTTCTTTTCATCAGCTAGCACCAGGCTTCATATATGCTTAATTGATCTTGTTCCAGCATATAATCACTTACTCTTTTTTATCTATGTTGCATCACATATTTTTGTCATTCTAATGTGTGTTCGTTTATTTGGGAGCTAATTTGGTCTGTGATTTTCTTTATTTTCTGGAAAATAAGCACGAGTGAAGTAAGTTCTAATCTCTTATTTCCTCTCAGGAATATGTGGATAACTTGTTCCTGCAATGTGACAAATGCCGAATAATGGTAAGAAATTCTCTGACGTTTCTTAATTACATGTAAGGATGGCTGTAGACCTAGTTTTTGTTATATAACTGGAACACTGTTTTTATGTCGGATAGATTAAGCTATATAGTTTTTGGCTAAATAAATTTGAAGCATGGCTAATCACTTAATATGTGCTCCCATTTGTCTGTCAGATACTATATCCTTTTATTTCCCTCTTTGATGCATCTTGATGCATATTATAATACATTACAACTCTTCTTCAGGTACATGCAAGATGCTATGGTGAACTTGAACCTGTAAATGGGGTACTTTGGTTGTGCAACTTATGTCGTCCAGGGGCACCAGAATTTCCTCCGCGCTGCTGTCTGTGTCCTGTTGTAGGGGGTGCAATGAAACCTACAACTGATGGACGTTGGGCTCATCTTGCTTGTGCAATATGGATACCTGGTTTGTAAAGATCCGACTTGTTATTATCAGCAGACTCATCACTACTATTAAAACTCTTTTTAGTTGAGTTTTATTTAGCATTTGCAACTAAATTCATATACCGGGGTAGCAATGATACATAGTGAACCAATTTATTGCAGAAACATGCCTATCAGACATCAAGAGAATGGAGCCCATTGACGGGGTGAACAAAATTCATAAGGTGTTCTTTCATTGCTTAATATACTCTTTTATCTTTAAAATGCTTCTTAGCATGGATCTCTCTCTCTCTCTCTCTCTCTCTCTCTCTGTCTCCTTGGAATAGATCAAGTCGATGACTCTTACATTCTTCAGTATAAAACTCCACCATCAATTGATTGGAGTAAATTTGGTTCTCTGTTTAAATCAATTGGTGTTTTCACAGGACCGCTGGAAGCTATTGTGTAGTATTTGTGGTGTGTCCTATGGAGCTTGCATCCAGGTATGCTTGTAATGAATTTGCTTTTTGTACCATGAAATAGCTTTTAGGTTCCTGGAGAGCTAATAATTGTTGTTGTGAACCTTTTGGTTACTGTCACCATTTTTTTTAATCTTGTGCTCTTTGTTATCTTTATCTTATCACAACTTTTTGTACTTAGTTGCTTATTTATCTCTAAAATATTATTATTATTATTATTATTATTATTATTATTATTATTTTTTTACTTTTTTTTGTAAATCACAAATCTGCAGTGTTCCAATAATACTTGTCGCGTGGCATATCATCCACTTTGCGCCCGTGCTGCTGATCTTTGTGTTGAGGTGTCTTTTTCAGCCTGTCCCTTGTCTTTATTCTAGGAATGTATTTTTTGTTGCTGTGTTTCTTATATCTGCTGGAAGGAAATTGAAAACTCATCTCTCTATTTTCTCAAAAGACTCACTGTGCTGTTAAACTCTATTATGTTTCTGTAGCTAGCGGATGAGGACAGGCTTCATCTGATATCTTTCGATGAGGATGAGGTTAATCAGTGTATTCAGTTACTTTCTTTCTGCAAGAAGCACAGGCAGCCATCTAGTGAGCATCCACCTTCTGATGAACAAATTGAGCCGATAGCCCGGAACTTTTCCAACTACACTCCTCCACTTAATCCATCTGGGTGTGCTCGTAGTGGTATGATATTGGACCACTTATATTACTTTCTGGCTAATGCACCTTTTAAAAGAAGTTGAATAACCTTTCTCCATGATTCCATTTGTTCTTTATTTCTTTCCATTATGGGTCGGCAGAGCCTTATGATTTCCTCGGGAGGAGGGGACGGAAAGAACCTGAAGTTCTAGCGGCTGCATCTGTGAAGCGGTTATTTGTTGAAAACAGGCCGTACTTGGTTAATGGTTACTGCCAAAATGGGTCAGTCGGCAATTCATTCTCAGCTGATGAACTTGAGCCCTCAAGATTCTCTTCTAGCCTTCAGAAATTGAGAATATCTCAGCTCGATATTCTTAAGGGTGTGTTGTCTATGGGTGAGAAATACACATACATGAAGAAGACCTTCAGAAAAAGACTAGCATTCGGTAAGATATATCATGTTCTTAGGTCGCTGATATGTATTACAGTTAAAGTCGCTATTACATTTCACTTTATCTTGATACTCACTATTAATTTTTTGATCAAGCCACCAATTTCAAACCACTTCTGTGATTCAACCTTTAGGATTCATTGTTGGTTAGTAAAAGGAACCAAATCTGTGGTCCTATGCCTTAAAGACTCCTTTAGCTAATTGTTTTTATGAGTGTTTATTAGAATGTTGAATAGTGTTTTTGTTAACCTACATGGTGTTTGGGAGCCTGTTTAGTTTTTAAGCACCAATGCTTATTAATGTCCCCTCTTCCTCATTTGACATTCCAATCCCTTAATTAAGATGTGGAACAAGGAAAGGAATACTTCTATTCTTAACTGAAGCATAGGATAGTAACCAATTATGCCAATTTGCTTGGCGAAGTGGGCTTTTCCAACTTGTACACGTACTTGGTCACATCCTCTTCTCTTTCCTCAGTACCAAGCCATCATTCTAGAACCTCATGGTTTATGTTCAGCTCATCTTGTATCTGTCAGTGAAAATTAAAAACCTCATGCATATTTTTGTGTCCTCTGTGCTTTGCTGTGAAGTATGGTGTATTTTTTCGTGGCCCATCGACTGTGTCTTCTTTCTATTACTGAACTAGGGTATTGAGTTGTTGTGAACTCTGATGCTGTCTCAAATTCTCCATGCTGTTAATGTTTCCGAAATTCTGTGATTTATGTAGTATTTGATGTATGTTTCTTATGATTCCAGGAAAGTCAGGAATACACGGATTTGGCATCTTTGCTAAGCATCCACATAGAGCAGGAGACATGGTAAGGCTCTATGAACTCAATGATTTCACGTTTTAGTTGTAGTTTACGCATTTTCATTATATTATTTCCCATTTCTATATAATTTATATCATAAGAAAAATGTTTTCCATTGAACAACCATCTTCAATCTTCATTATGTAGATGATCGAGTACACGGGCGATCTGGTTAGACCCTCAGTAGCTGACAGAAGAGAGCATATTTTTTACAATTCTTTAGTGGTAAGTGATTTGTCTCAGTATCGTGCTGGTACACTTGCTCAGCTTAACCTATTTGAAGCACATGGAAGAGCTCTACATTCTTGTTCTATTCATGTTGTTTGTTTTTTTATTTTCTTTTTCTATCATTTGCTCTCTCCGTTTCATGCTATGAGAAAGGTGACATTGTCTATGAATGAGGAGAAATCCTAAAATCTCATAAACAGCGAGACTACAATGGTCTGTCATCTTTGAACGAGTATCTCCTGGAGATGACAATTCCTCTTTTTTCTCATGTATACATCTTTATTTTCTAGCTTATTACTTGACATAGATAAGTTGGATCTTCTTACTAGTGCATTGGTTTCTTAGGGGAGAAAACATCTTTGCTCCTCCATATTTCTAATATATTGGTCAGAACAGTCAGAGAAAGCTGTGTCATCTATTATCTAAGCAAACCATTTGTCCAAATCAACCGATTTAAAAAGATAAAAGATGATGCAGCTTTCAGATTATTGAAGAAACCTTCTTTGGTTGAAAAATTCAGTTGGTTGGAGATTCTAAGACAGATGACTGGCTTCTTCACATCATTCATTATCTTGTAATGGAATTAGAGAGCTGCCCGGTTTATATAATTACTATCCAATGAGAAAGAAATTTAATTTTCTGAAGTTCTTGTTTTCTTGGCATAATTAAATCCCCTGAAAGCTATCTTTATAGGTATTTAAACTATGGTTATGTAAAAAACACTGAATGAGAAAGCATTTTATATTTAGTAACATTGACACTGACACTGAACTTGTGTACCCAGGGTGCTGGGACATATATGTTTCGAATTGATGATGAGCGTGTTATTGATGCCACGAGGGCAGGAAGCATTGCCCATTTGATTAACCACTCATGCGAAGTAAGTATCTGAAACTTTATTCATTTGTTTTTCACATAAACCAAATGAATAGAAATAGTGATTAAAATTGGTTACATGTACCTAACTGATTCTCATTATATAAGAAAATTTATATGCATGTATTGGCGAGACGTGATGTACTTAACTTTTTGGAATTTCTGTTGTGATCCTGGAGCAGCCAAATTGTTATTCAAGAGTGATAAGTGTGAATGGTGATGAGCATATTATAATATTTGCGAAAAGAGATATTAAAAAATGGGAAGAACTGACATATGATTACAGGTTTCTTCCTGCTCAACTACAAAGTTTACTTTTCTTCTACTTTTCTGCTGCTACTAATTTTCTAGTTTGCTGTACATACAGATTTTTCTCAATTGATGAAAGACTAGCATGCTATTGTGGTTTCCCAAGATGTCGTGGTGTTGTCAATGATGTTGACTCGGAGGAGCAAGTTGCAAAGCTATATGTACCTCGAAGCAAGTTGATTGATTGGGAAGATTAGGAAGTAAGTAGCCTAAAATTTACCCTTTTTGTTGTTGCACACAATGCACAGAATATGTATATATTTGTAGCTGTACCAAGATGTTATAATATGATAGTTCACTGCAATTATTATATATTTATTCCAGGATGCTAAGCATGTCATTGCTTAGTAATCAAACTGATTGTTGCATCGTTCTGTGCACTGCACTAGTTTGTTTCTATTCCTCTTCGATAAAACATCTATATTTGTTTTCAGTCTATCTTTCAAGTACGACTCTTTGTGAAATCTCTAGTTATGGGACAGACTATCAAATAGCACAGCATTGGCTCCTGCAGTCCCTTGTGTTGGGATTTAGAAATTTGTTCAACATGTGGTTTGTTAATATGCACGTTTTTGAACTAAACACATGGTTCTATCCTGATTTTTAACGTCTTCTTAGTTCATCACCATCTAGCTCACTTAGTGATGGCATGATGCCCTCAGATGGAACCACTGCCACTGAGTATTGAGAAAAAGAAGGCATTGTTTTAACTATCTGTGGAAGACGTAGTTCTAACTGTTAATATATAATAAGTCTGTTTCTCTCTACTCCAAACATTGTTTGCTTTTTATGGTTACTAGATTTTTGGTGAAATCTCTGAATGATCTGCACTTACAAAGCTCATTTTATCGTATCACAGATGCATGGAAATTCTGTGCTTCTCATAACAAACAGCAAATATTTTTGTACATTAGTAACCCTGTAAGTTTTTATTTATATCCCATTGGGGTCGCTACTTTTTAGCTTTGGCATCTTTATTTGTTATCTAAATGTTTAATTTCTTCTTATTTGCAGACAACCTACAAACGGAACTACGGTGATATGGTTGCAGGGGAATTTTTTGGAAGATCGTATTCAGAAATCTAGTATGCAACGTCTCTATAAACTCATGTATCTTTTTTCTCTTACTGAATAGGATTATATAATTCATTACAATGAAGGAAGCAAATCCGCCCATGGGAAGAAATGAAAATAGGCGAGGCTGAACTAAGAAATAGCCTGCACTTGAAATGATGTATACTACTGTACAGTTGCTGTTAGGCATCCAAAATCTGTTGTTGTATGTTTACCCTTAAAAATTAAACTAATTAAATCTGTTGCACAAATTCACGATTATCAATATTATAATGGGAACCTCATCGTTTAGCCTGCCTTCGATGTATTGTCTCGATTATGTGTTGTTCACACTATTGTTGGTGTCTCCTCTTTCACTCTATGAACCGAAACAATGGGATCCTTGGCTACTAGAGTTATCATTTGGGCAGAAATCTGTGTTAAAAACATGGCTGAGAATTGTTTAGAAGTTATAGATTCACTTGGGCCTCATAACTGTTCAGCTAAAATTCTTAAAATAAAAACACGAATGGAAGCTACTTTGCAATTACATTGTTCAGTAGATTAATGTAGTGCTTAATCGTTTGTTTATCTTTCCTTGCATCTAAATTTAGTTGTTTGAAATTGCATGCTATTTGGAGTGAGCTTTTAAACATAAAATTGACCTGAAATGGCAACAAAGGTCCGACTTAATCTTATGATCTACATGAGTTTATGTAAAATTCATTGGCTGGAAGTACCTTAATCAAGGGTATTCTCATGAAATCAAATTTAGATGCTGAATAGAAAGAACAAAAACCAGTTGGCTTTCTCTCAGCGGCAGAGCATTCAGAGTCACTTCTGACGTGAAAGAGAGTCTATGCTTCATTTTTGGTTTCACACTTATCCCAACAAAAAAGATGGTGTAAATGACTTTTGATTTTGAGGAGGGGAAGTGCTAGTCCAAAAGAATTTCATGTTCTTTAAGAAAGGAAGTGTTTACATATAAAGGATTTTAGCATCTCCAACGCATAGTTCCTAGATGTTACTTGTTTCCTTGTGTGTGGCATTTATTTAGGTTTTCAGAACAAAGATGCTTGTAAATTTTACTTTTGCATTCTTGCAGGTCTTCGAGATATTAGTTTTATACACATGGATATCTTTTTATCAGTGAAATTATTTATTGTTGTAGCAAATAATTCTAAACACTGTGTTGCTATCGAGGAAGATAAGACACTGTCAAGCGGAATGTTTGAAACTGACATCCGCTTGTCAATTCACCACTCTCGTGCTTGCTCTTGCTCTCGTAAGTCTCTATCTGCCAAGTTCTTGCTGTGCCAGCATAGTCTCATCACTACCACTAATCACCAGGTAATGCTCTTTCAGAATTTAGACTTTCGTAAGTCTCTATCTGCCAAGTTCTTGCTGTGCCAGCATAGTCTCATCACTACCACTAATCACCAGGTAATGCTCTTTCAGAATTTAGACTTTTGAACCTTGATGCTTCCCTTTCTATTCTTAAATCTCCATTGTCGAATTCTGTTTTTGTCAGAATATGGACTCCATTGTTTTTTTCTTCCAATGCATAGATTGGATGTATATGCCTATTGTTTCCTATTCATATCTGGCAGTCTATAAAGTGGTTTAACATATTATAGTATATATATTAGAATTCATAGCACATATATAGAAGTTACTGACTGACAATTCAAGACAAACAACATTGACATGTTACAGTGAAGGAGTCTTTCCCAAATTGAGTAGAAAGGTCTAGTCTGCATTACCTCAAAGGTGGTTGAGATCTTGAGTACTGAAGTAGAGTTGAAAGCACCACAAGAAATTGATCCTACTTTAGACTCAAGGATGATATGTGTTTGATCTTATCCCAATCCTCTCCAATGTTCTCTGTTAGTCTACCTATGAATTTCTGTGTCAAATTATAAACTTCTAATTCTTGAAGTGAAGTTAACTTTCGTAGCCCATCAGGAAGCATCTCCAGTCTTTTACACGTATAAATTCTCAGATGAGTATGGAGATACAATGCTCCCTCTTCCACTGTCCACTCCTCTAATTGCATTAAGCCACACAATTTCAAAAAATGAAGACGAGGAAATCCTTCTTGCGAGCAAACAATTTTCTTTCCCACATATGAATTATAATGCATTATTAGAAATTCTAAGTTTGGCAACTTCTCTAGAATTGCCATTGGGTCGTTCTCAATATGTGAATTCATCAAAGTTAGCTTATGGAGATTTGGTGGGAACCAAAATTCTATATTGTCTGTTAATTTCTCCAAGGATAGTCTTCCATTTAAATGCAACTTGTTGAGACAATCATTCTGTGAAGATTGAATTAACGTCGGGACTTCTTCACTGTCCCATAGCTCCAATGACCTAAGGTTATTCAGTTTGGTAATAAAATCAGAAATTACCTTTTTGTATGGAATCAGACCTCCTCTTATCCGTAACTTCTTTAGCATACTCAATTTAACCAAAACATCACCATATATCCAACCCCAGCATCAAGGACCAGACTCTGGAGATCTCTTAGGTTGTCGATCCTTAGCTGAGAAACATAAGCAGCAGCCAAACACTTATCCAATATTCTCAGGTCATAAGGTTCTGTATATAAAACATATAAACGTCTTAGTTGATGCAAGTTCGAAATCTGATCTGCCATAATTTCAAGATGGCACCTCTGGAGGGTTAGAGTCTGTAGGTTCACTAGTTTACCTAAGGAGCTCGACAGTCTTTTTAAATTGGTTTCGCCTAAGCCCAAGTATTTCAGATGAATGAGTTCTCCTATTTCCTTTGGTAATGCGAGGAGGTTTTTAACTTCGACCAGTTCTAACACCCTTAGCAATTTGAAACCTCTACATAAAAATCTCCAAAAGTGCTTTTCGTTTACGCTTTTCCTGAAGCACATAAAAGAAAGGATATTAGGAGTGCCATGAAATTCAAAAATGGACTGCTTCTCATCATTGGCACCATCACCATTTCCATGAATTATTAGTCGACGAATATTCATGGATTGTGTAAAGTCATCTTTGCTTCCACAAACTCTAAGAAATTGATCATTTTTAGATTCCCCGATACAAAGATCTCGAAGTAGATCATGTATGGACAAGATTTTACCCTTCCATCAAATTTCCATTTCCCCACCTGAACCATATTTCTACCAAGTAGCTCCTCCAAGTAATCCTCTGCAACGTCTTCCATTGTCTGTTCTCCCCTTGTTTGTACGAATCCCTCTGCGATCCAGTAACTGAGCAATGTGTATACTTTGATTTTATGATCTTCCGGGAAAATGCCCATGGATAAAAAGCAAGGCTTCAGATAATAGGGCAATTCGTAGTAACTCAAGGCTAAAATTCCAGAGCAGGAGTGAGAACCAACTCCATGGGTAAGATGCCAATTTACACTAGCATTTTCTTTGGACCACACAATCTGCGACTTTTCTTTGCTTGATAAGAGATTTCCTAAAACCGCAATGGCTAGGGGTAGCCCCTGGCACTTTTCCACCATCTGATTCCCCAAGTCCTTCAACTCTAACGGGCACCTGTATTCTTAATTGGTGCTAGATCCTTCTCCTCCGCCTCCAGGCAAGAAGATCTTCTTGATAAATAGCTCCCAACTCTCCATTTTATTTAGAGAACGCAATTCATGGATGTTGTTAGAGGAGGGATCAGCATACAGAGCCACATGTTTGTTGCGAGTTGTAAGTAATATTCTGCTTCCATTCGTTTCATCTGGGAAGGAAGGGTTCAAGTCATCCCAAGCTTCAATATTCCACATATCGTCCAAAACTATTAAGTACTTCTTGCCACCTTGTAAGCATGCATGAAGCTTCTTCCTTGACTCTTCCTTGTCTAGTTTCTCCAGGTCTTCCTTTGAGATGGTTGTAACACATTTTAGAATGACTTGCAATAGCTCTTTCAGTCTATATTCTTGAGAACAGGTTCCAAATCACGATCAATTCCTTTTTCAAATCCTGCTGCAGCTGCACGAGCTCTTCCCGCATGCCATAAATGACCCACGAATAGGAAGAATCCTAGAACAAAATGAGAGGTAGCTAACCAACTTCTAGGAGAAACATAATTGAATAAAAACCTAGCGCAATGTATTATTGATCTCTGTCTGCCCGCTGAAAGCGATAGAGAAATGGCGGAAAGCTCCGTAAACCTTATCTGAGAGAGGGAAATCAAGCAAAACAACTCACTCTGATCACGAAAGAATTTAAAAGACGTCTGTCATCGACCTTGAAAAGCCTCTCAGCCCAATATTTATGTAGAAAAACATGCTGTCAAATCATTTCGATAGGTATGTATACCCATGCAAAGCAATCAAAATGTCTCTGGACATCAATACTGTTACAAACTTTCTTAGCAAGGGTAGTCTTGCCTAAACCACCCATACCAACAATGGAAACAACAGCGCGTGGTCTCTTTCCATCTCCTCCTTTTATCAATAGTGACTTTACTTGTTCTGTGCTATCTTCAATCCCCACCACGTCCCATTCCTCAGCAATAGGAGCTCGCTTGACTTTATGCCTATTCATGAGAAAGGAAGTTTCATATGAAGATTTAGAAGATTCACCACCTTCAATGACATACCTTGACTTGTTGGCTGATATTTTCTCTGACAGTGTGTTGATCACATTAATCTGATTTCCAAGCTCATGAAGAAGTCGTATTTTACGAATCGAATAGATGCAACTTCTGAAGGACCCGACGGGTGTTTAGTTCACGTATTTGGTGCACCATAAGCTGTACTTCTGTATCAGCTCTTTGAGTTGCATCTGCATTTTTGATGAACAAACGCATCCATTCAAGCTCGTTTTGTAAAAGTTTAATTTCTTTATCAACTCCACTTAGTAAATGTTTTTCTTTCAATATTAAATCATTCAATCTCTGCAAGAAAAATGCAACTACTGCTTCTGCCATTTCTTTTCTTCCTTGGTTTTGTGTTATTACTGCCTGCTTAGTTTTCTTCTTATTAGAGAACTTCACATTTTGTTATTATGCATTATTCTGTTAGCCGGCTGTTTTGTTTGTTTATACCTAAACTACTTTTTTAACAAAAAGAACTTAAATAATTTGTTCCCATTGATTTCATAACTCTAGAAACTCTTGATCCACAGTGTGAAATCCTATGTGTGTCAACACATTGTGAAAGTTGGGGCTAGTGCAGCACATGATTTTCATGTCTAACTTAAAGCCACGTCCCAAAAGGATTCTGACAGAGGAAATTCGGAATTTCTTCCCATAGGTTAAGAAGGACTCGATTGCTTTTATACAGAAGCTGTTGGTGCTTGGCCTTGGCCTTAAACATCTGAACAGTCAAATATGATAGGTTTACATGTTAGTTTGGAGTGTGGGTTTAGAAGTGAATGTTGCATCAATGAAGTAGCAACTGGACATTGAGTACAAGATAGGTGATACCCCTCAGCTCTTTTATCGCAAATTGTCCGTGGTACCCAGAGTCAGATGTCAGATTATTTTTTTTTTTTTAATGATGTCTAACTCAACTCATACTCCATGACAATTCAGATTCATATCATATGTGTTCAGATTCAGACAGGTTAGTGGAGTTAGAAAAAAAAGAACAAACAATTTCATAATTTTAGCTCTCGGATCATCTCTTATCGGCGTTGCAATTGTATACTGGCATAGAAACCAATGTAGTTAATATCGGATTTCGGTTTGTACCGGTCGAGAGCGATACACTAGTACACCTTTGTATCGGAGAGATTTCGGTTCCAAATATTGACGAAATATCGGTCCACATATTTTATACCTATAATTATTATATCAAACCTTTTTTTTTCTTCCATATTTGACCTATTAAGACATAAAACTAGTACTCATTTTTCTAAAATACCATAAAAAACATGAGTAACAATTGAAAATCCTAGAAAAAGGATAAGGAAATTCATTTTCATTTTTATTATTTTTTTATTTTTTTTATTTTTTTTAATTGAAAACCCTAATTTTGGCCATCTCGGTCAACTCATTTTGGATCATCTCGGCCGAAAGTACCGGTCAAATACTGCATCGACGATATAGAGTGTCTCGTTTCGGATGAGGACCGAAACCGGTATTACCGGTGAGATCTCGGCCATATCGGCTGAAATCGACTACACTGATAGAAACATATTCAAGATGCTAGGCTAAGTAGGAGTTACTCAATAGTAAATTACTACGCTTGCCGCCAATATTCCTAACAAAAACACATTCAGCATTGTACAGCAATTATCTACACACCACAAGGATGGGTTGGGTTCTTTTAACTATACATCTCATCCGGTACTGATTTGGCGAGGACCAAAAAAGTTCTACATTGTCTGAAATTTCAAATTAGCTTTCTCCATCTTGCAATGTCAAACTGAAATGTCTATAGCCGACTGTAAAACCGAATCAAAAGACCCCGCTGGGGGAATTTAATAACCACGTGGAGGGGGACACAACACAGAAACACTCGTACAGGCAACGGAGTTTGAAAATGTTTAAATTTAGGATAGCTAGTTGGTTTTTGAGTCGACTAACGGAAACGATTATTTCTCTAGCTTCAGTTTTGTTATGGAATTTTGGTAATTTGAAACTAAAGCAGGACACAGTGAAAGTCAAAGAGATAGAACCTTGATTTGAGTAGATGAAAAAATATAAGAAAGATTCATCTTCTGATTCTACTGCAAAGTTTTAGGGAATTGACATTTGTACGGTAATTCAACTTCTTTCTAGTCGGTCTGATGAGAATGACAAGTGGTGTACTGCTGTTCTTGAGTTTATTATTACAGACAGATGCACCTCAACATCCCAAAATAAAATAAATAAATCTATTTTCCACATTTCCGCCAGGCTGTTTTTATCATGTGATCTTTGAGATAGCGCCACTATCCAGTGGCAGCCGGAGATAATAGCATCTGGGGTCAACTGGCTAGCCAGGTATTAAGATAGAAGCCCCCGCCGGAGAGATATTAATACTCAACTGGTAGCCAACTAAAAAATAATAATTCCGAACTACATCCTTCTGAGACCATATAAATACATAAGTTCATACAAATTCACTGCAGCACCACTGATCTTACGAATTACTACTGGGTTTGTACTCCCATGAGCTTCCAGTTCCAACAGTAGTCCTGTTTACTATTCAGCATGCGAGGCAGTAATCGTGAACACATTCAGCCTTGTACATCAATTGTTTACACACCACAAGGATGTATTAGGTTCTTTAACTATACATCTCATCTAGTATTAATTTGGGAGGACCAGAATGACGATGAGCATGCAGGAAAAAAGTTTTACCCTGTCTGAAATCTCTGAACCTTAATAGCCGAAGTACATAAGTTCAAGTGAAACAGAAAAGCAGTGCCAGTGTATATTTCTACTGCCAATGCCGCTAAAGAATGGAAGTAAAATATGTGTCTACTACCAGATATGATGCTAGCTAAGCCTAAGTTTTACTGGAACGAATGGAACAGTGAAACAAAAGCATGCTATGGAATTGAAAATGACGCAATAGGAGTAGTTAAAAGGATTTCAAACAAAGAAAATATGACTATTATTTATTTTGTTCTATCAAGAAAGGAATGTAGTTCTTACCTCAGAGTTTATGATGTGAAGAATAATACAAACAGATTCCGCATTTACAGAGACTCGATATCCATCGCCAATATCTATATAAATATATATAAAAAATAACAAAGATCACACCAAGAAATTATAGCCTTTCGTTTTTCGATTATCTGCTGCTTACATCAACCAAACAACAACCCTTGTCCTCTAACTCTTCCTCTGATAAACATTACCCTGCTCCCGATGTTCGCTTTCCTCTTATCTCTCTTCCCCCCTCACTCATGTTGATTGAGACTACGCCTTTTGCTGTCAGTTAGACAGAACAAACAGGCTCGACTAGTCTGTACTATACTGTAAGCAAGCACACACTATGGAAGCATAAAAGACTAAACCTGACTCTTTGAGATAGTCTCTTAAAAGGGAAAAGGAAAAACCCACAATTTGTAGTTGAGCTATCATTGAATTTTGAGTTGTATTCTCTTCCACAGCCTACTGTACTGCCCTTTGATTCACTTTTTCATTCCCAAGCTTTCTTGATAAATTCTGCAATAATAGTAACAATCTTGTCAGAATAGACTCCTGGATTTGGAAATAAACTCTCCATTATAATGAGTTCAATCTGAAAACATATACATTGTCGAACGCATCAAGCATATACTACAATCAAATTATTGAAGTTGTATCTCAGAAATTGAAGATAAGAGATCAATGGTAGAAAACAGTAGAACTTTTCTGAAAGGGACACCAATAATGAAAAAAAACATTCCACAGTTGGCAACCGACTCTTAAGTATATCATGGGTTCAGCGTGAAGATAAGACACATACAAGAACACATCAAACATATCAGCGCAAAGCTGGACCACAGAGGATTGAAAATCATATTACAGCGAATTACAGACGCACAAATAAGTAACATGGGCAATAATTCACAAGGAATTCTACTGGAATTTAGCTATCAAGGCTCAAGCATAAATTCCAAAAACATACAACTGGCTGTGAATTGCAAATTAGCAATTGTCAAATCACTAAAACAGAAGTACTAATTAACAACAAATGGGACGGATTGAACCAAATACAAAACAAACAAGCTGAATTTGATAAATGGCATTCTGGAATCAAATTTCCAATCAAACCTCAAAACATATTAACAGAAGAACATATGAAAAGCGAATATGATCAGAATTGAATAAAATACAATTGTAATAACGAATTCAAACAATAATTCATCAAAAATGAAGAAAGTTGGATGAAAATCAAACCTGAGTTACTACAGTCTCCAAAATGATATCACCACCATCATTCTGATTACTCAGATGATCAGGAGGATCAACACGTCCAGCACCAACAATAGTACAATCAGGAGGAGTTTCGAATAACGAAAGGGAAAATTGTTTATAAATTACACCCACATCAAAATAAATCAAACCAGAACTAGGTATATCAACACGAATCCCGTTAACAGGAAACCAAAGAAACAATTCTTGAGCTTGAATCCCTGTTAATTCACGGATCTGGCCATAACTTAATGTACCCGTAACATTTCTATCATAATGAATGACATTTTCAAATTTAGCATTACAAGCTTGATCAAGATGTACTTCAAATCTTCCATTTTCATTTAAACTAAATTCTGTAACACCTTTTGGTAATAAACCAATTGGTAATCCATGTGATTTTAATACTTCGTATATATCTTTAGCTGGATCTGAATATGAATGTGGAGAAGAAGAAGATACAGAAATTACAAAAATTGAAATGAATAAAAGATTAAACAGAGAAAACGAAGAAGAACCCATTTTGGGCAGAGTGATTTTGAGAAAAGGGGTTTCGAGAATTGTTGAAAATGGTGTTTGTATGGCTTTTATTTTTAGGGTTAGGGTTTAGAAAGGAAGGTAATGATGGAGAATGGAAAAACAGAACATATGATGAAGGAGGAAAAGAAAGACACTCAGACAGAATTGCCAGCGAAAACACAGCAAAGGATTTTTAGAGAGAGATGAAATTATTGGTAAAGTGGGTCAGTTGGTGTGACCTGATTCAACCCGGTTTTTATAGATTTTTTTTTTAAATTTTATTGGATTGATTGACTGAAATTTGTTTGATTGATGAGCAAATTATGAATGAGGTTAAAGTAAAATGTATTTTATAAAGAAGTAAAATTTTGTGCGTAGATTTTTTCTTATCAAGGCATATGACGAAGTTTGAATTCAGATTATCAATATTGTTGTGTTATAAGTTAATTCCCACTGTTATTACCGGAAGTTACCAAATTTTACGAGAGTTATCAGGCTGAGCACTATAAAAACCTTTCACAGCCAATGTTACATCAGTATAAAAAAGAAAATGTTACTTTGTAGAATTTGGTAACTCCTATAACACAATTGAGAAATCATGCATGAAGTTAAAAGTGAAAAGGTTATTATCAAAACATAGTGTTGGTTGTACTTGTTGTAGTGCATGTTTAGTAGTTGTTGATGTTGTTTTGATGAAGCAAGTTTAGTTGTTGGATCTGTTTTGGGTTGATGAGATTGGAACAGTAGTTTGAGATTAGGTGTTCTAGTTAGGGTTGTTATCATTCTTGTTGTTGTTTCATCCTATATTAAGGTACTTACTTGGTGATGTTTGGTTGTTTTTCCTTTTTTTTTTTTTCTTTTAATTTTTGTGTAAAATTTAGAAAACTATGCTTTCAAAAAAAGACATGAGAAATTTGGAAAACTTTGCGGCTAATCAGAGTCAGTTTTTGTGTCTGTGATGCTCTACCTAGCCAGGCTTAGCTGTAGAGACCTTGTGGTATTGGTTCTACATGGGCATGAATGATACAGCTTGAATTCATACCATTTTGTAAGAAAAATAAGAGGCAATTTTGAGCTTTACCATTTCAAGGTCAAACAGCTTGGAGACGTGTTTCGTTTACTTTCTTCTACGTGTTTCGTTTACTTTAGCTGTATAGAAATTTCCAAATTATTTGTTTTTGGAAATGAAATTTGGTACACTTCCATTGGTAATTTAAAGCCACGGTAATAGAAACAATCAAATTTTTTCATGATTGATTTGAAATAGGGTGGGAAAAATATTTTTATTATTCGTAAGTTCAATTGTATCATGTTTACATGTAAAATACCTAATTAGTGATATTTAAAAGTTAAAACTAAAGGGAAATCAAGTAAAAAAAGTTGAATTAGCTTAAAACATGAATCGGCAATTGTTCATATACAGGCTTCCAAACCTTTTATTTTTTAAATAATTTTTTTTAACTTTCTATATTTTAGACTGTATATATTTTTTTATTAAATAATTCTTGACAATTTATTGTCTCGACATATTTAGAATCTCATCAAAAAATTATCTTATATATTTTTATTTGATCTAATGCATAACAACATATTTTTTATCAAATCCTGGATGCCAGTTTAACTCACTAGAAATAATCAAGTCACCAATGAGACACTAACACACACACAACCAATTCCAATTGATGAAGATAAACATTAAGTCTTGTTCAAAGCTGATTTATCCAAATTCTTTGATGTGGATGCATCCAGATTGGGTTTTAAATGCCATGTGTACATCAAATGAACTACAGTAATCTTAAAGGAAGAAGTGGTTGACGTCATTTCCTTTTTCTTTTATTTTTGATGGTTTTTTTTCTTTATTTCTTTTGCAGACATTATTTGAAAGTGATGATAAAGGCTGATTCAGAGGAAAATAAAAATAAAAAGGGATATTTATGAATAAAAAATATGGAATAAAATCCAGGCCAGGGGTGGACAAAAGTAACCAGCTGGCTGAAGTTCTGTCTTTAAGTGCAAATTGCCACTTCATTAGATTGGGATTCCTTCTACAATTAAATGGGCTTTGCCACGTGGGTTCCACGTTATTATGCTGGTGGCTTCACTGGACTTTCAATAGCCAATGATTTATTTAAGAGTTGTAATGTTCCTAATCCTATATAGCTTAACAAACATGCCAGCCACACCGCCAAAATACAGCTCAAACTAAGTTTTATGGTATGAAAAAGGTGGAAGATATGTAGAAAATCAAGTCTAATGGTTCCAAATCAGGTTTTGGGTATGTTTTTTTCTTAGT
This sequence comes from Papaver californicum, assembly GCA_023531435.1. Taxonomy (NCBI): domain Eukaryota; kingdom Viridiplantae; phylum Streptophyta; class Magnoliopsida; order Ranunculales; family Papaveraceae; genus Papaver; species Papaver californicum. The sequence goes on from JAJJMC010008872.1 coordinate 1,423,287, forward strand.
TGAGCTCTTTTTTCTTACCATTGATTCTGTGGTTTAAGATGAAACCATAATAAAAGCATAGGTGCATGGATGTCCGATTTTATGTACATTCTTTAATAAGTATGTACATGATATTTTAATCCGTACCAATGATTTAATTCTGAAAACCAAATAACGGAAGATATTTTATTTAATAATTAATAAGTCGAATAAACATATTAAATATACACTTTCTAAAGAAATATGCATAAAATTAACATTGAACTCAGAACTTGTTAGGGTCTAGAATCTCTGTAGTGAGTAAGAATTGCTTCCGAATCCCAAGGCTCCCGTGAGTTTGGTATAGGTCTCATGATTTGATATGCGGCCGAACTTTCACGTATAGTTGTTATCATTGGCAAAACCTTTTAGTCAGCCATGAGTGAGAAAGAAGCAAGAAAGCCATTAGAAACCTCCTTTGTTTACTTATGTAATGCACATGATGCAAGCTACTCAAATTGGTTAACTTTTTTGTTTGTTTGTTTTTATTGCCTAAATTGGCAAACCTTTTTAAACTGTCGTGTGGAAGTAGATAATAGCCGAAACCTCAAGCCTCCTTGGGTTCTTCTTCTTTAGTTTTGTTGTGGATTTATAAAAATATAGTAGCCGGAAAGGTTTGAATTTGGTCACTCTATTAACCAAACAGGAGTACTATCGTAAACATAATGATTCAAGGTTGTTCAGCCGGGATCCACAGCTGATCCAAGGTTTGCAATGTATTTCACGCCTACTAGTATATAGCTAGGTTCATTTGCCACTCCATACACTCGGTCATTACCCCATAAAATATATTAACAATTTAAAACAAATCTAAGCCTAACCCACTATGTATTGTATTATTTTCCTTCATTGATGTTGAAAACAAATGGTGTGATTTGATAAATCGAAGTTAACCAAAGACCCTAGCTAGAGTGAGTTAGGTAATGTTGAATGTTAATCGGCAAATGAAACTTATATTCATCAGAGTAATGAAACAAAAGAAAACTGTTGATTGGAAAGAGAAAAGTGATTGAATAATGAATGGGGTGGTGTTTTGTCTTGGCATCTCCTCCTACCAATCGTAACCAACACATGCATCCATCCATCTTCATTCTAAATCTGATGGGGGGAGGAATATGACAGGTAAGACACAGAATGAGCGAGCGAGCCAGTGAGTGAGATTTGAAAGATAGCATCTTCTTCTATATCTGACTGACTACTTGTTTGTTCCTTTCTTACAGAGATTTCCAGGTTTTGGTTTCCTTTGATTTCTAACTTATTCCTAGCACAGTAGTAGTACAGTAGTGTTGGGCATTAGCCATTATCTTCTTTTTTGGCCTCCATAAATTTATTTTTTATCTTTTATCTTTTAGTTAAAAATGGGTTTGCATCTAGTGACACACAGTATGCAGACTAGACGGGCTTACATCTTCCCTGGTTTGGACTATGGACGTTATATAGCAAATAATTACATAGATTATTGGATCGACATCATATCCGTTTCCGCAAAAACGTTACTATCAGTGAGGCGAACACCGAAAAAAAGACAATATAACATTGAATCCTAATAATATCGACCACCAACCACAAAGCTTACTAACTTTCTTTTCTTTCTTTTGAATAGGAAAGGTTATATCGAAAAGAAAAATATATGTAGAAAGTGTAGCCTAAAAAAATATATATACAAAGATTACTAAATTATAGTTACTGCATAATTTTTTCTAAGAGAAAATCTAATGATAACTTGGGTAGCCTTTCTAACATTGTAATAGGTATGGATAAAGCGGGATCTAGCCACTATCTCACTCAGAATTTATTTGGGATGTTTTTTTTCGGTAATCTAGCATTATTAAACAGTTAGAAACTTCTAAGAAAGATTGAGAAGAATGCGAACTGACACATTTTGTTAGAAATTCGAATAAAAGGCCAAGCCCTGTTAACTCTTTTTTATTAAAGCAAAAAGGTTGTAATATATGCAAACATAGGCTACTACAGTATATGCAACGTCATTTTTGTCTTGAGTTTCTTAAAATGCAATTGAATCCGCCAACTTTTGTCCCAGTTTAGATTTTCCGGTGCAGGTTCATTGCACTTATTTACACCACTTATACAAAAATGCATGGGTACCTCCCGCACACGAGAAAAAAAGTTACTTCAAAACTTGAAACAAAATTCAAAAAAATAATGAGTGCTGTTTGGGCAGAAACCAAATCAACCCAAAACAACCTAATTTCAACATCTAAAATGATCAAAGAGAAGAAAATTCAACTCAGGGTTTAACGTGGTTCGGCTTTACTATGCCTACATCCACGGGTAAGAAGATTTTGATTTTATTGATCAATTTGAAGATAGTTACAGAGTTACAGAGCATGAATCAAAAGTTTGGTGAAGAACCCTCGCCCTTTTTCCCGATCAGAGAAAACCGATCCCCTCTCTTTCTTTTTCCCCTTTCTTTTATACCTAAGTTTTATTTGACGTGTCAAGCGATGTGTGCCTCCACGTGTCAAGAGGTTGGTCACGTGGCACCTCCTTGTGCGCCCACCTGTCTACTCTCTCCCTTTCTAGTGTTCCCATGGGTCGATGAGTCACCAGCTTGAGTCGATGAGTCACCCAACTTGGGTCGATGAGTCACCCAGCTTGGGTCGATGAGTCACCCAGCTTGAGTCGATGAGTCGAACCAACTTGACCTCGGTACGATCCCTGCGTCGAACCTTGGTTCGATCCCTGGTACGATCCCTGGCACGATCCCTGGTTCGATCCTTGGTACGATCCCTGGTTCGGGACATCTTGTGCTCCGCACTTTGCTGCCACGTGTCAAGCAACTTTTTGATACTCACAAGTGCATCAATGGGACAGTCATGAAATCGTGATAGTGTGTAAGTGCTTTTTGATGAACACTTGTTAATGAACACCTTAATTACCATTAGGCAGGAAAGGGTCGAACTAATATACAAGGTAACTAACAGAGGCGGAGCCATAACACTTGCTATGGAGAAGTAATATCTCGCTAGAGGTGCAACTAAACAAAAAATAACTTGGAAACCCACTATTCTAAAAAAAAGAAGAAGTTTGAGAACCTGTTGGGTTAGATATGTAAATGCATATTATACTGTACATTAGCTTCACCCCTCATAACTAATGAAATGAAGGATCAACAACGTACCAGAACACCACCGGCAAACACGTGGTAAGCAAGTGGCATATTTTCTAATACTTTTGGTTAATTATATCTCGTCAAGAAGAAAACAAAAGAGTAACGAATTAAAAAAATGAAAAGATCACTCAAGCGAATCAAGGGTCGTAAAGAAGAGTTGTGCGTGGAGGTCCCTTAGAAAGACCTTAAGAAAACATCGTACATAAATCATGGAATTAAACAAAAGGGAAAAAGGGCATGAATCCTGATATTTGGACCCAGCAAAGATTTCTCCCATGCAACCATGCTTCAGTTGGGTCAGTGTGCCTAGCTAATCTATGAACCTTGCCATAGATAGGATCGTGATTTACCAGTTCCCAATAGTTGAAAGGCATTAAAAGAGATTGAGATTTAAAAGGATGATTAAAAAAGTATAATAGAGTACAAGGAGACAGCAAAAGCAGGCCCTAAGAATGGCAAAAGATATCAAGACGTACGGTTTAAGCAAAGGTTTCTGTTGGTATTTAAGGTTTTTACATACCACTTGTAGATGATGTAGTAGTACTCTATAGCCTATATGTTCATCCTTCCAGGCGTTTTCAACTATTTTTTTCTAATAGTCAATTTTTATGGGTAACTGTAAACTGAATAGGAGGGGATGACCAGAAGGGTAAGAACGATGCCCAAATAAATGAATGCATGTTTGAGATGAAAAATAAATACTTTGCGTCCCTGCAGGCTCATTGACGAAGATATTTGTTGTTAGAAATAATCTCATATTATCTAGATCTTCCGTATTTATGAAGTTAATAAGTCTTAAGAAATTATATTTTTATAAGACGGTTCCGAAGATAGTTAGGTCCATAGGTTTTTAAGAAGGTATCAAGGCTAGTTAGAGCTAGGTTTGGTGGGTGTTTGAACTCTGTGTTTTAGTAGTTAATTCTATGTGTATAAACCACAGTCTATATGCAGCAGTTGGCTTGCCGCAATCTGTGTGCTATAATCCTTGTACTATATTCACTGTTAAATCATACGTTACATCTAATGTTCATGTGCTGTTCGATATTAATCCCGTATTCAAATTAAAACCATCTCGAGTTTAAGAAGAAGTGTTACAGATAGTTCCACGACATCTAGATCCTCAAGTTAATAAGCCCTCAGTTTCTAAGACTTACCAGTTACCACTACACTACAAGGCTACAACGACTTAATTGTTATATCCCATCTAATTGTTTATTAGTATCAACGATGTTTGAAGCCGGACATGGGCCTGTAGCGATTTCGTCATGCATGGCTTCACCTTGATCTGTACAAGTACATGTATATATTTTGAGACGATAAAAATCGATAAAAATCGGTCATTATAAATACTTTGGGAATGAATCATACATTCACAATTATCAAAAGTTTGTCCCCATTCTCCGTGGTGTTATTTGAATTATTATTGTTGGTCGCAATTATTATCGTTAGATCAGTAGTACGTACTGTCATTTCTTTTTCACTTGTTTGTAGCAACCAGAATACTGTTTGAATAGTGTGCTTGGTTAAAATTCTATCTCGGATCAAGCATGACCTCAAAATCTTTTTTTTTTTCTGCTTAGTTTATTTTAAGTTTGTCGACATTGCACTAAAAACAATTGATCAGTAATTTCTGACTGACATATGCACGGTTCATGATCATACTTTTAATGTTCATGCAATATTATTTATGATTCCAAACAAGCTCCCTTTGAGCCTACACATCAATGATCATTGTACTAGTAGGAGCGATCATACTTTTGGAATTTCTTGAGGGGGTTACTAGTACTAAATAAAAGCAACATCTCGATCGTATAGAATTTGGTAATCTCCAGTAGTAATCTTGTATGAAATCTATATACTTTTAGTTAAAAATGGGTTTGCACCTAGTGCCGAGCAATATGTTAACGGCTATCTTACTTGGTTGGATGTTGCATCAGATAAATAACCCATCACTGGTTTGATCAACCGAATATGATTTTGCAAAAATGCTAGGAGAACAAAATATAAAAGAAAATAAGAGCACGCCTCTTAATTAATTATCAGTGATAACATGATATATTTTTAATCGTTCACTCTCCTAGTAAGTCTACATTCAGTCAAATAGATTTTATGTTAAGGGGTATATAAGAGACGAGGCACGCACCAACAAAAGAGAGGCATACAACCCATCATCGACCTTTGATTTTCCTAAATTACTGTACGTTTGCACAGCTAGAAAACTTTTCAAGAAAAAAAAAAGATACTTTTTACTTTCTTATTTTTAACGAGAAAAGGTTTATAATATGCACATCATAAGATACTATACGCTACGTCATTTCTGTTTTGAGTTTCTTGATATGCAATTGATAACACCAATTCGTCACTTTTGTCCCAGTTTGTTAAAATTGCCAATGCAGATTCATTGCAAGTTTGGGTACCTTGCAAACATGAGTGATTTAATTACATCTACATTTTTCATACATTAAACATAAAATTTAAGGAGAAAAACCATTAATGCTTCAAACTCACAACAAAATTCGAAAAATGGCGAGCGCATCAATGCAGCGGTGAAGTAGGAATCGTGATTAGGTGCAAGTGCTTTTGATGCACACTTTTAAATGAACACCTTGAGCTGTTGAGCAGGAACCCGTTGAACAAAATACAACAAGGTAATTACAGAAATGAAGGAGCGAAAACATACCACCATCAGCAAACGCTTGGTGTGTTCTCTAGTACTGTTGGTGAAATGCAAGGAAGAAACAACGACTTAAAAGTGAAAAGATCACTCAATGAATTAGGGGGCGTAAACAAGAGTTGCGCGTTGAGGCCCTTTAGAAAGACCTTAAGAAAACATCATACATAAATTATGGAATTTTTAGGTAAAGTGGAAAAGTGCATGGTTCTGATTTTTGGACCCAGCAAAGATCTATCCCATGCGACCATGCTTGAGTTGGGTGTGCCTAACATATGAACCTTGCAATAGGATCATGCTTTAATCCACTGATTCTTGACTGACTTAATGCATTTTATTGGACCAATGTTCACCATGGAAAGCTTTTCACAATACTAAGTATTTTAGTTTCTACGGCTGCAAAGGAGTTGAGGAAACGAGATGCACCCAGGTGCTAGAGAAAAACCTTCCATGGTGCTAATCTCTGCTCCATTTTCTCGGTTACTAAAGTTGGGCCTCAAAGTTGTCATAGCAATACAAAATCAGTTGAAATAGTACGCCTTATGTCCGGTGGAATCCCTGATAAAACGACACAACATTGTGGCGCTAACCGGTATTCATTCGGATCATAATGCCAGATAAGATTTTTTCTAAGATGCTACGAGAGACACAAGCGTTATGGTACATATACGTCTCCTTGCCTTTTCATTAAGGCCGTTAAACACTTGCTTAATAAACTCAAACTCCTTCAAACAGTAACTTGGAGATAGGTACAACTTATAATCATTTTCCAACTAGTGCTACCACGTTTTTGCTGCTTATTATGTGATTTTCATAGCATTTGTGGAGCTTTGATGTAGTGAGTTTCGTTGCACTTATAAAAATTTGCACCCTCATTGGAGTTTTGTAGATGCTCTAAAACAGAAGTAAAAGTTTGGATGTGCATGAACTTGCCATTTTTGTTAAAAACACACAAACTTTACTTTTACCTTTATAAAAAAACCTGCTTTACCAATTTCCAAAACAGTTGAAAGGCATAGAAATCAAATCTCATTATGGGATTGAAGATGCAATTCAGATTTTAAAAAGAAGAAGATAAAAAAAAGTATAGTGCAAAGGAGAGACAGCAAAAGGAGGGCCTAAAAATGGCAAAAGAGATTGAGACGGTTCAAGCAAAGGTTTTCTGTAAGTATTTAAGGTCTGTACCTAAACAACAACACTTTGTACTGTATCTATCAATCTCTGTGTTGGTCTTCAAGGCATTTTCAGAGTGTCAGAGTGTTCACTTTTAATGGGTAACTGTAAAATTGAATGGTGGGGTGAGAAGTCAAAAAAGTGATGGACAAGATTCGGAAGAACAAAGCCCAAATAAATGCATGTAAAATGAAGAAAAAAAATAAGAAAAAAGAACTTACGCCGTTGCCGGGGATCGAACCCGGGTCACCCGCGTGACAGGCGGGAATACTTACCACTATACTACAACGACTTAGTTGTCAAACATATTCTAGTTCTGGAATATCAACGCTTGATACCGGATATGCGCCTTCCCTAATTCGTGATGGTTCCAACTTCATGTATGGTAGTAGTGCCTTGTTGTAGGCGGAGCTAGCACCGTAGGTATGGGTTGGTAAAAATCTCGCATGATAACTAAAAACTAGGCTCAGAAGGCAGCTAGTCCGGATAGACAATTGCCTATCCATACTATAAATTGGCTCCGCTCCCGTCTCTGCCCATGTATATGTTCTGAAAATCACACGTCGATGAAATACATATCCCTTGAAAATGAATCATAAATTCACAGTTATAAAAAGTTTGTCCCCATTGTCCGTGGTGTTATTTGTGTTAGATCAGTAGTACGTCATGTCATTTCTTTTTCACTTGTTTGTAGTAGCCAGGATATTGGATAGTGCTCGGTTAAAACTCTACATCATATCAAGCCTGGCCTCAGAATCCCTGTGCTTGGTTGATTTGAGTTTGTCGACGCTGCACTAAAAACCAATTGGTCAGCAAATGTCTAACTGACATATGCACGGTTCATTAAACATTTTAATGTTCATACATGATCCGCGACAAGCTCCCCTTGAGCCTACACATGATACTTTGCTATTGCCTAACATAGACCACAGATGATCATTGTACGAGGAGCAGTGGCGTCACTGGCCGCCAGTGCAAGTTGCCAACCCTATTTGGGTGGCCTAATAATTTGAAAATTTTAGATTTCAAAGCCTATCTATATGCCTAATTGCTCATCCTAAAAAAAATTGTCTCTTCGTTACAAAATTTCTGGCTCGGCTACTGACTAGGGGATGTAGATTGTACTAATTAAGAAAGTTATGGTAAAATGAAAAAATAAAGTACTAATCAAGTCTTGGGATTGTTCTTACTACAAACAAGTCCCCAGTAGTACAAAATGTCTCTTTTTTTTCTTCTTAGAAAACGAAGAAGAACCTCAAGCTATATATTAAATCAAATGATTTCCAGAAAGTTGTGAATCATTAACTATTATAAGATTAAACAATTCTGAATATAAAGATTTTGCTCGATGTTCGCAAGACTATCTTAAGACTACCTCCTTTCCATATTTCTTCTATGGCATTTTGGTTAGAATATCCGGAGATGGTTGATGTCCTTTTTATCTTATATCTAGAAGTTCAAATAAAAGCATTTACTAAAAAATTAACAAAAAATATATTTTAATTATCTATGGTCTCAGTAATTTGATATCTCTGGGATCTTGCTTTGGCATATCTTCCCATCAGCAGCTGTAGAGTTTAAATTGAATCACTCTGGAAGATAACTTTATGTCTACTTTTTCTTTTTTTCCTCAGAAAGAACCACATTACTTCTTATTATTATTATTATTCAGGTACATTTATGGTATCGGCCAACTTTTCTATTATATCCCATGACTCCAATTTATGGTTAATGACTAGACTTCTGTAAAAGCAAGTAATCAATAACCAAGTGGTGTTTGTTATAAGATTTATTTTGTCTTTTCATATAAGACATAATCCCCCTTTTGAACCTGTAGGAGATACAGGTCTATAATTATACATATCAGTTTAGGGTATTTTGTGTTACCTCCTCTTCAAAAATTGTTGATTAAGAAAACCTCCTCTAGAGATTGAAAATTATCAAAACCTTATATCGTTATTTTTTCCATCCATTTCCTAGTTAGCTGACTCAGCATCAGCGTACGCGTGGCTAGGTTAAAAATACTTTTGTGAACGGTCCAAAGTACCCTTATGCCTAAAAACAATTTCTTTTTTTTTATGTAAACCATACGTGTGAATCAAAATCTCAACTATGAAGATTTTCTAACAAATACCCTGTAAACTCTTATTCCGCCATTAATGGTTGTCTGAATTTATCATAAAATCTCTAAACCTTAATTGTATGTTTGGGTTTTGATTGGATTTTGGTTATGGGGATACCATAACTTTTGAGGGTTTGATCGCATAAGAGAAAAGAGAGTCGTCATCTCTAGGTTCCATACCCGATTCAATCTTCATAAAACTGAATCTCCTTTCGCCATCAGAATAACAATTTAATCAATAAAAGGGTTATAGAAGCATAAATTTAAATCATGCACTGATGCTAAAGAATACAAAAAAACTAAAACGATAAGCAACACACATTCATTGATAGCTTCGCTGCAAGCTTTGATTTTCCTTTACAACTCAATTTTTACTGTAGAATTCGAATTGAATACAAACCCAATTCAGGTTGAATTCTTATTATCCAATGGCACTTTTGTGACCTTGTACGGACTGATGGTGGTGACACAAAGCTTGTTGCAATATATGACATTCCTTTATAGCTCAATTCTCACTGTAGAATTCGAGTCGAATGCAAACCTAATTTTTTATACCTTGATCAAATCTCAAATACCTATTAATCCCCTCTTTCGTCACTTAATTTCAACAGTAATAACTCTATTTCTTCTATATTATTTCGTTCAAAGTTTTCCCAAAATTCCGATAATTTTTTCGAACTACCAATTGGTTACCGGAGGTGATGGTGGCGAGTTGATATAGGAAAAATTGTATTTGGAGTAGGCAGTAGAGAGCAACTGCGAAGAAGAAGACGACCAAGAACTTGGTGGTGGTGGTGATTTTGGATTTGAAGAAGACGACAATGATAGTTTTAGGTTGCTTTTTTTAAGATCTTTGTTTCGGAGTTCAAAATGTTAGATTAGAACTACTATCAGGTACATCTACTCATACGAGTTCGGACTGTCGAATGCCTCCCACGTGTACACAACTTAATTTATGTGAAAGGGTATTTTAGTTATTTTCAAAAAGGTTGTCATGTATACACTGTCGATGTGTAATCTAACTGACACCTATATAGATAACTCGACGACGGGAGGTTTTGCTAATTTTTAATCTCTAGGGGAGGTTTTTTTAATTAACAATCTTTGAAGGGGAGGTAATGCAAAATACCCCTATTAATTTTCCTCGTAATTTTATCCATCTCCTTATTAGGGGTGTTTGGTAACAATTATTATAATGGATTATGAGCCCATAATCAATTATCCTGTCCATAATCCATTACATAGGTGTTTGTTAAAAAATTTATAATAACTGATTATTTTAATCATAATTGAAAAAACTCATTATTTTCATAAGTAGAAAAAAGTTGTTTATAAAAATTATCATAATCAAATTTTTTTTTAACAAAAATGAATTAGATTTTTTTCCTTATTTTCTCTAAACTATCAAGAGAGAGACAAAAAGACAATAGTGGGCTAAAAAAAAGTTCTCAATCATCATTTTTTCCTCTCCTCTTTAAAAGCATTTTTCTAAGATAATCAATTATTCCAAAAATATATTTGTTAAAATTTATTAAAAATATGATTATGTTATTAATCATTTTTCAATTTATGATTATCTATAATCATAAATGATAATCATAATTTTTACCAAACATCCCCATTATGTTGTTTTGTTTTAAAGGGAAATAAAATATCTGAATTATTACTATCAAGCAAATCATTCAGACTATTAATAGTTTGTACATTTCCTAGTCCTTGACTATTCCAAGAAATGATATCTACGAACTGCCAAAAATATGAGATTATTGGATAATTAAATTCTGTTAATTTATAAGGAACTAGTAATCTGATGATATGTTCAATATAGATTGTGAAGGCCTAGGATCTATTTGGAAAGAAAAAAATATTTTGATAACTTGAGCTTTGAGAGCTTTGCTCTTCTCCTGTATTGCTTTGTTTTGTTTTCTGTTTTGCTTGATGAAAATGAACTACATGATACTCCCTTTTATAGATAGGAGATCACAAAATACAAAGAGACATTTTGACAAATCATAAAGATAGGATGGACTTTACAAATCTCTATGTGACTCTTTGACAACAACACAATGAACTTAGACAAATAAAAGTAATCCCAAGAGTGCTTGGATAAGAACTCAATATATTATGCCAACATTGCCTCCCGTAAATTGAGTTTGCTCTTGACTCCCAATGCTTCAACATTCTTTGAAAATACGGGACCTCCAAGTGGCTTTGTGAAAATATCCGCAAGTTGCTCTTCACTTTTGCAATACTCAAGATTGAGTTCTTTTTCATGAACAAGCTCCCTTAAGAAATGGAAACGAAGACGAATGTGCTTTGTTCGCCCATGAAGAACTGGATCTTTTGAGATTGAAATAGCCGAGTTATTATCACAAAAGAGTGTTGTAGGACCACTTTGCTTGAAATTCATACTTTCAAGAATTCCTCTCAACCAAATCGTTTGACATCCGGCGAAGGAACCTGCAATATACTCTGCTTCAGCAGTAGAAAGAGATACGATTGGTTGCTTCTTTGAACTCCAACAAATTGCTCCACTTCCGAGATTAAAAACATATCCGGAAGTACTTCTTGAATCATCAACACTTCCTCCATGATCACTATCTGTAAAACCAACAAGCTTGACAGGAATATTTTTCCCATAAAAGACACCATAGTCAATGGTTCCTTTTATATATCGAAGGATTCTTTTTGCCGCCTCCAAATGATTTGAATATGGCTTTTCCAAAAACCTGCTGATCAAACTAACAGCAAACATGATGTCCGGACGAGTGGCGGTGAGATACATCAAGTTTCCAATCAAGCTTCGAAACATAGTTTTATTCACCAACTTTCCTTCTCCTTCTTTGCTCAACTTTAATCCTGTAATGCAAGGGGTTGTAACAGGATTTGAGTTCTCCATTCTGAATTTTTTAAGAATCTCGGCTGCATATTTTTCTTGAGAAATAAAAATTCCTCCTTTCGTTTGTTGCACATTTATGCCAAGGAAATGGTGCAACTCTCCCAAATCAGTCATTTCAAACTCCTTCTTCATAGAAGCTTTGAAATGTTCTAACATCTTAAGATCATCACCCGTGAAGATAAGATCATCAACATAAAGACTCACCACCATAAAACCTCCATTCGAATTTCTTTTGATATAAAGAGTGTGCTCAAAAGGACAACGCTCGAAACCATAATTCAGAAAATATTTATTGATTCGATCATACCATGCACGGGGTGATTGCTTCAAGCCGTAGAGAGCTTTCTTGAGTTTGTACACCTTTTCTTCTTGAAGAAAACCATTCAAGAAAGCCGACTTGACGTCCATTTGGTACAATTTCCATCCTCTTTGAGAAGCAAGAGAAATGATTAGGCGGATTGTTTCAAGTCTTGAAACCGGAGCAAATACTTCATTGAAGTCTTCACCTTCTTTTTGCTTGTATCCTTTAGCAACAAGCCTCGCCTTGTATTTGTTTACGGAACCATCAAGGTTGGTCTTTGTTTTGTACACCCATTTCACACCAATAGAAGATTTGTGTGAAGGCAAAAGTGTAAGCTCCCACGTACCATTCTTCTCAATGGCATTGATCTCCTCTTTCATAGCTTGATTCCATTTTTCTTCTTTTGAGGCTTCCTCATAAGAAATTTGGTCTTCTCCTGCAAAAAATGCAAAGAAGATTTGATTTGGCCCGTCCATCTCTTCCGTCACATCATAAAGTTCTGTCAAGCTCCTTGTCTTTGTTGGTGGTGGCGATGGTGAATTTTCTGGGGATTCGTCATTTTCACCATCATTGGCCTCCTCTGATTTTGATTCATCTTCTTCATCATCAAGTAGAACCTGCCATGTTAGTGAATCTGACATTTTCGAAAAATCATAAGAGGATTTTTCATCAAAAACAACATCTCTGCTTATCACAATTTTTTTTGTTCGAGGATTGTAAAGCTTGTAAGCTTTTGTCCTCTCACTATAGCCAATGAAAACACATTTTTCAGATTTATCATCAAGCTTGGTTCTTGCAGCATCCGGAATATGTGAGTATGAAAGACAACCAAATGTTTTAAGATGTACCACATTTGGCTTCTTACCATACCACGCCTCATTTGGTGTAATACCCTCCAAGCTCTTTGTCAGTGACCGGTTGATCAAATAAACGGCACAAGAGACTGCTTCGGCCCAAAAATCAGATGGCATATTTTTCTTCTTTAGCATGCACCGAACCATGTCCATGATCGTCCGATTTTTCCGTTCGGCAATTCCATTTTGTTGAGGTGTATACCGCGCCGTCAATTCGTGTCTAATCCCATGGACTCGACAAAAATCTTCAAATAAAGAAGATAAGTATTCTCCACCTCGATCACTTCTCAAATTCTTGATTTGAGAATCAGAAAATTTCTCGACACGAGACTTGAAATCTTTGAAGCAAGAGAAAGCTTCGGATTTTTCTTTCACAAAATACACCCAAACTTTTCTTGTGAAATCATCGATAAACAATAAGAAATATCGATTACCTCCGAGAGATGGAACTCGGAAAGGTCCGCAAAGGTCGGTATGAACGAGCTCCAGAGGTGACTTTGTCTTCCAATTCGATTTGGAAGGAAACGACTCTCGGTGTTGCTTTCCCAATTGACATTCTTCACAAACTTCGCCAATTGCATTGATATTCGGCAGTCCTTGGACAATTGCTTTGTTTGCCAACTCCTTTAGGCTTTGAAAATTGAGGTGCCCAAATCTGTCATGCCACAACTTTGAAACATCCTCTTTTGCAGTTAAGAAACAAGAAACATTCAAAATATCAAGTTTGAGTGGAAATAAATTATTAGAACTCAAACCGATATTTGCAACGGGTTGATTATTTTTCTTCATAATGCAAGTGTTGTCCACGAAACGGATATCAAATCCTTTCTTCAACAAGTGACCAACACTTAGCAAGTTACTTTTCAATCCCGGCACGTAGAACACATCGGACATTTTCTTAGCTTTTCCGGCTTTTGTCTTGAAGGAAATTTCTCCAACACCTTCGATTTTGTAAGACTTCGCATCTCCAATTTTAACCTTCCCATGGTTAGCTTCAACAAGATTTGAAAATAAATTTTTGTTTCCCGTCATGTGTTTGCTAGCACCACTATCCAAGTACCAAGTGTTTCCAAAATCTCCATTGGAAGCAATTAGTAAAGTTTCTGAATTTTCGGCTTTATGCACATAGCCGACTTCTTGTTTCTTTTCAGGGTACTTCTCCCAACAGTCATTGGCTTTGTATCCCGGTTTGTGACAATAGTGAGAATCAATGTAAGGTTTTTTACCTTTGTAAGTAGTATGACCTCGACCACGCCCTCTTTGAAAATTATTTTGGACGGATTTCTCCTCTTCCTTCGCCTCCTCATTTGAATTGGCTTGACCATGATTGTTGGACCAAGTTTTTCCGCCTCTCGTTTGTCCATGACCTCTACCTCGTCCACGACCACGGCCTCCCGAAGTTGAGGATTTTAATGCTTGATCGGAAGAAAATTTTAGGACTCCTTTTGAGTATTCTTGCTTTGTGTGCTTCCAATCTTCCTTGTAAATTCTCCAATGTCATCGAAGAGTAGTCTTGTGACTCTTCAATAGCCACAACAACATGATCGAACTTCTCGGGTAGACTTCGCATGATTTTCTCGACAACTCTTTGAGCTTCCATGATTTCGCCATTTATTGCCATTTGATTTACAAGAGAAGTGATTCTTGTAAAATATTCGACAATCTTCTCGCTTTCCGTCATCTCCAATTTTTCGAACTCGGCTCGCAAGGATTGCAAACGAACCTTCTTCACTTGATCTTTTCCGCTTCCTTCGAACTACTTGCCTTGGTTAGTCTTTCATAGATCGGAACTTCGATTGCTTGATAGATTTGGAAGAGAGCTTTGCTATCTTTTTGTCTCTCTTTTTTCAAAGTCTTCTTTTGTGCATCGGTCAATTGAGTTTCATCTCTTGGTGTTTCAACATCATCTTCTTCATCTCTTGGTGTTTCAACACCATCTTGAACGATACTCCAAAGATCTTGAGATTCAAGACATAGCTTCATTAAGGTGCTCCAATAATCGAATTTTTCTCCATTGAAACGAGGCATAAGAGAAACTGGATTGTTGGACATTTTAAACGAGGCTCTGATACCAATTTGAAGGCCTAGGATCTATTTGGAAAGAAAAAAATATTTTGATAACTTGAGCTTTGAGAGCTTTGCTCTTCTCCTGTATTGCTTTGTTTTGTTTTCTGTTTTGCTTGATGAAAATGAACTACATGATACTCCCTTTTATAGATAGGAGATCACAAAATACAAAGAGACATTTTGACAAATCATAAAGATAGGATGGACTTTACAAATCTCTATGTGACTCTTTGACAACAACACAATGAACTTAGACAAATAAAAGTAATCCCAAGAGTGCTTGGATAAGAACTCAATTTATTATGCCAACAGATTGTACTCCTTTTGCTATAGAATCTCCCAGTAATAGTTGTTTTCATTTTTATACTGTGATGTTTATCATTGGTTTTATGCGCTCTATAGTTTTTTCCTCCATTTATTCTTGTTATATATTTAGGCAACAGAGCATTTTATCTAGTTTGTTTCCTAGTATTGCTTACATACAATATAAACATTGATATACATAAATTATAATACTTAATTTTGGGTTTAAGGCTTACCTCCGTCATTGATATTACTTTCAGCATTTCTGAGTGTTGTGTTTCTGCACTAATCTCCTTTTCTTTATTTTTCAAGTTCAGTTTTGGAGTAACTTTGTGTACTTCAGGATTTGTTGACAGATCTGTAGGCACCCCTGGTTGATTTTTTCTTGTTACTCTTATTCTAAGTATTTTATATAGCCTTGTTTATTTTTTTTTGTTAGGGATTATCTCCAATTCCTTTATTTCTCATGGATTCAGGTGATTTTGATTTTTGATTCCTTATTTTTTCTTTCTTAAAATTGGTTCTACCTCCATTTCTATTTATTTCTGCAGGTCATTTTCCTTATGAATTTTTTCTCTGAGACCAATACTGATATCCCTCTTCCAATATCCCGATTTTGATTTTTCCTTTTATAGGGTTTTTTGATTTTCATATAAGAGATGGTGTTTTTGATTTGGGAAAAAAACTGATAACTTTTGATTCTGATAAGGAAGGAAAGACGGATGAGATCATTGCCATAAGTTGTGAGGTTTTGATTGAAGAATAAATTCGTTGCTTCTCTTTTTCTGCAGAGAATCTATCGATGTTTTCACCTCAAGTGAAGCTTTGGTTTTATTTTTTCCTATGCTGAAGATATGTTCACCGACTTGATTTTAGATTTAGGTATGTATTTGGGCTTGGTTTTTCTCTTATTACCTTGTTTTTAGAAGTAGAAACCATATTATTTCCTAGCCTCTTATATCTTTGGCAGGATCCGTATCTAACAGACTAAAAGGGTTAGTCTGTTTGTTTTGTGAACTAGACTCACCTACCTTAAAGGAAATGTTTTGCATTGTCCAGGGGATGTTGTTGCTCTTGGTTTCTTGGTTCCTGCCTTCTTTCTTGACTACTTTTTTCTTTTCCTTCTCCTGATCCCGGTGTTAGTTCTCCATATTTTGATCAATTCTCTGTGGAATGGTCTAACTATATGCAAGTCTTGCAAAGCTTAATGTTGAATAATTTGTAAGAAAATTCGAGCCATACTGAAGTAAAGAAGTTGGAGAAGACTTCTACTCCATAAGGTAGCGAGTGTTGGACATTAATTTTGACCAGACACTCTACATTTTTTTTCATTTAGATTTTTACCACATGGATTTTTATGTTTAATGTAAATGCCAGCAGGTTCACATTTCACATTGTCAAAAAGATTTAGCTTATTGATAAAATGAGTTTGGTATATTTTTGATGTGAATCCAAATATAAGTCTTTGAAAATTTATCTTCAATGTACTGGGGTCTTTGTATAAGACATTCAACTAAAACTATCAAGTTTTCTAAAATTATCCAGGCACCTCTCTGTTTGAGAATCTGGAAATCTATGTTTTCTCTAAGATGGAATTCATAATAGTTTATTCTTTTATCGTATAGTTTTATCTAAACTGCTTCTTTAAGATACCATGTATTTTTAACTTCTTTTGCTTTTTTTTAACTTATATGAGACTTTGTTACAGTGCTTTCCTATAATTATATTCTTCCTATCCACTTTGTGTGTGTATGGGGGGTGGGGGTGATGGGTCTTAAATTTTGGAGTTTAAGACAAACTTATGGTGTGAAGTTTGGTGGATGGTTAGGGTAGTTTTCGTTTGATTTGTTAGGTTCTCTACCGTTTTTCAAGAAGATTTTTTGGTTTTTTTCTTGAGTTTAAAATGAATGTGGTATTCCATTTGAATAAGGCAGGTAATAACAGTAGTAGAAGAAGTAAATGATGGAGGAGTTTTCTTAAAGTTTGAATTTGATCTTTTTCTATTCGTTAGACTTATTACTACTCTGTTGACAGGTCGTACTATCGAACTTAGAATTGCACGGGCCATTCAATTGGATGGTTGTACTCTTTTTCTTTTTATTCATCCTGAAATTTGAAAAGTATGTAATATTTTATGAAAAAATAATATTTTTAAACTTATTTTTTTTCTATGGACTCTTGAGTAATAAATATTTTTTTGAAAATTACATTATTTAAATTCTGTTGGAGAAAAATGAACTTAAAATGTATTTTGGTCTTGGTGGGAATGGATCTTAGGACCTAGAAGTCATTAAGGGACACTAGCTCATTTTTCACTATTGTGAATGAAGAACATTTTGTCCCACATTGGAGAGACTAGAGATGAGCCCTCTCTTTATTACCACAAAAAATGCAACTAAGGGAGGGCCCTTAGGGTTTAGAAGCTTTTGTGGTTGGGGGTAGGGTTGTACATGGTAACGGATTTTCGCGGAAACCGAACCGTTTGTTAATGGAACGGTTTTGGAAAAAAAATATAGAAACCGGTAGTCACGGTTTCGGTTTTGGTTTGGACAAACACCGAACCGTTATACCATGGAAAACCGAGTAGTTAGGACCGTTGATATAGATTTTGATAGATTTAATCTACACCCTCCATTACCCTTCATATATAACCCTTCCAAACTCTCATACCCTAATCCTCTTCCATTTTTTTCAGCAAAAGACTCCGCCTCCGCCTCCGCCTCCAGCCCTCCTGCAGTGTGACTCCTTCACTGAATCACAAGTTTCTATCCCTGGTACTCTGGTAGAGTGGTAGTACATTAGGGGTAGATACTCCTCCATTAATTTCTGATCCATCGAGATTTACAAGAAGCTTCAAGCTTGAATCGAAGCTTCAACAAACCCTAGAAGCTTGAATCGAAGCAATCAGTGAATCAGCAATCAGGTATGACATTGTGTCTTTATTAACCTTCGTTGATTATGATATTATGTGTTATTTCTACTGTTATTACTCTTGTATTATGATTGTTTTTTATCATTGTCATTGTTTTCTCCAATTCTTAAAATTGTTTTTTTATGGGTGGTTGCAGTATTGATTATCTGAAAGATTCAGAAGGATGAGAATCAAGTCTTGTTCCTACATACATCTGGGATGTCTAATATGTTGTGTTATGATTCACCAATACTAATTATCGCACTCCTCCTCAAGTAACTTCTTACTTCTTCTTCAATGTTTCAATTTGTTTCTTGTAATTTAAATTTGTTAGAATTGGGAGATGTCAATCAATGAAAACTTCACCCATACTTAGTATGTTTATAAACCCCACACAAAAACTGGTTATATAGTTACACTCACTTCCCTTGAATGAATCGAATGATGAAGTACTGTTCAGTTGGTTGATTATTATTCTACTCATGGAACCCAGTTTTAGCACTGCTGATACCTATGGGCCTCTGGAAAATCTTATTAAACAGTTTCATATGATAGGAGCTGCTTTTTGGTAGGAAATGTTCTGCTCATCAATTTAATCAAAAAATAGTTTTTATCTAAAGTTTATTACCTAACCATCTAAGATTTAGATAATTTTTCGCAATGGAATCATCTGCAAAAGACGACTTGACACCAATTTAAGATGTAACCAGTTAAAAAAACATTAGAAAGAAGCCAGAGAATTAATGTTTCTCAATAGGCATGATATCTACGTTCTTTTCATAGTAAATACTAGAAAGTGAACATGATTGTAGGATGTATTATCGTGTAGTATATTACTAACCTCACATTGTGACCTTCTCATTTTATTGTGTTATAATTCCTATGTGTGTTTTGTTTCCTGAAGTCGTAATACCAAAATGGGGTGCAGTTTATATACCCTCTACCATAACTCTTTTTAATGCCTTGAAACACACATGTAAGTTCAATTTTATATACAGTGAGTGTACAGTGACCAACACTTACAATCTGCTTGCCCTGCTAATTTAACTGTACTCTTTCTTCAAATATGTGCAGGTCTATCCACCTACTTGTTTACTGGATTCTTTTTGAAACTGTCATGGCTATGCATCGA
Organism: Papaver californicum; assembly: GCA_023531435.1. Classification (NCBI taxonomy): domain Eukaryota; kingdom Viridiplantae; phylum Streptophyta; class Magnoliopsida; order Ranunculales; family Papaveraceae; genus Papaver; species Papaver californicum. The sequence continues at coordinate 1,442,871 of JAJJMC010008872.1, forward strand.
AGCAAAGGAACATTTATCGGCCTACTGGAAACAGATAGAGTGAACAAATGGGTTATAACAGAGAAATTAGGAGACGTTCTACTCAAATCCAAAAGTTCAGAATATTTACCAATCAGACCATCAGAGAAACCTCCACTGCTAGAAAGGTATAAGAACATTCTTAAACTGCAAACTCTTAGATATTTGGCACATTAAACAATTTGTAAGTAAATTGTTTTACTTCACTAGAGGTATTAATCTTGTTTATTTAGTTTTTGATTTTTGATATTGTTATACATTGTTGATACTAACAACTGAATCCTTCTCAAATGATACTAGCAGCAGGCAGCAACATGAATTTTATGTTGTTTGAATTGCTTAAATGTCTGTAGGAATTTAATGAAGAATGAATGTAAAAATGTTTGTTTTTTTGATTTTTTTTCTTAATTTTGCACTGTCAGTTCCATGAAACTGACACAACCAGTCGATTAATCGAAACCGGCTGGGAAAAACCGAAACGGAGAGAAAACCGAGTAAAACCGAATCAGCGGTAAATGGAACGGTTTTGGAAAACTTTTTGGAAAACCGGATATATCGGTTTCGGTTTTGGTTTGGCCAAAAACCGAACCGAAACCGGCCATGAACAACCCTGGTTGGGGGAGGACTAAGGCAAATGGGCTAGTTGGAGCAAACATACTTTTCACACATGTGCGGTGCTTTGCACCGAAGCATGCACGCTTGCGGACTTGTGGCTGTGGGTGTGGGTGCGGATGTGGGTGTGTCTAAGGCTGCGGGACTGAGTGTGTGTTGCGGGCGTGGCTGAGGCTGCGGACCAACCAAGACTTACGTTTTTTGAACATTAAATTTAGTTTTAATTGTGGGGGCGGCTGACCCGGCGAGTATAATTCTTGTCATAATTAAAAATGAATTTTGGCCGTTTTATTACCGTTACCAAATTAAATTTCACACTTAATTTTTTGATTAAATATAAAATTTATTCTCTATTAATTACTGCGCTAATTTTACTCCTTTTTTGCCTATAAAAGAAAAAATAATTTTTACTTTCAAAGCACTATGGAGCAGGCTACTATCCCTAGCTCTTTTCCCCTCTTCTCGTTTTGTTTTGTGCAATTGTGTGTTTATTTCCATTCTATTACCTTGTTGTTAAGTTCTTGAAGGTGATTAGTATTATGCTTATACTAATCATAACGGACAGTTCTATCCTGGACACATCTCCTCTGTTGGGGTATAGCATATCTCATTATTAAGGAGTACCCGAGAAATATTGTTTGCTGAGCAGGTGGCTCTGTCCTTGTGTATGCATCAACATCAGATGTGTATATTATTTCAGTGATTTTCTAACGTTAACAATTTTCTCTGTTTAGTGTTATTTCCATTGTTACGGATCCAACAAACTCTACAAGATAGTAGACTTCTGCAAGTGATTCCTGATCTCTATGAGTATTATAAATCTCTTTAAGAGTCTTGGGTATATGGAATTGTACCCGATTGCAATTTTCCTTTACCGTTATCTCATCTAGTTTGTGTTTTCTTTTCCTCCACTTGAATTGAAATATGCAAAACTTCAGGGTTAAAGACATTTGAAAAGTTGTACTAGGATGTAGACTAGTGTAGAGGAGAAAGTCTACTCCTATGCTAGATAAATTATATGTGAAAGACCTCTAACCATAATTAGGTTGCCAGAGTAGAAATTAAGGTCCTATAAAATGAACCAAAGACCTGAAGAGAGAAGGCAAAGCGTTAAACAGGAGTGAAAGAGAAAAAAAAGCAAAGAAATGCACCAAAGGTCCACAACCCAAACTAGAACACTAAAATCAGAAGATCAGTGACGGTTTGTTTCCTATTGTTCCGAGAATAACTCCTCCTGACATAAGCTATATTTTCTAAGAAGGGGATTTTACTCCCAATTATACCGGAAGCACAATACCAATTGAAGCCAATCAACCCAGATTCGTAATGGAGAATCTATAGGAGGAAGAGAGACAGACATAGATTGAGCATGAAAATGGGATTAACACTCTCCAGGGGCAAGACCAAGCGACCACCTAACAACAAAGAGCAGGAGCGGAAGAATCTGGATGATACAAGATTTCAAAAGCCCAGACTAATGAAATTCTACTGAATCTTTTTTTTTTCGTTGGATAAGAAGAAGAAGCTTGACTTTGGAGCTAGGGGTTAAGATGATTTGCTTTTGTATTAGCAAAATGCTAGGGGAAATTGAGTCTTTAAGTCTATAATGAATATTTACTGGTTTACGAGTCTTTGTGTCTTAGTGTCTTAAGATCTGTTGTGTTTGCTTATGTCTTAGTGTCTTTGGAGCTTTATAACTTAGTGATCAATGAATTTCCTCGTTTTTTTACAATATTGGACTCGTATTGTTGCATTTTTCTGATTCAACAACTGAATTGACCAATAATTATCTTAGATAACTCAATTGTTTTGTATTATTTTTCGATGACTTTCTAGAATTCTCGGTTGATACTAACGGTAACGATAATAAATTGAATTTACTGTCAAAAAGGTTTTGATTCCGATAGGATTTCAAGATTTATGGAGAGAGGTGAGGGAAAGAGATAGAAAGACAAAAAAAATCGACTCATTTCCATATAAACTCGTTTTCATTAACACCATGAAAACTTATCACTGGAACACCATCCAAAATGTCTCGTTTATATCAATACCATAAAAGGTATTATCACTATCAAAATGTTCTATCAAAACACTTATTTCATGGATATTTTGCGACATTAGCAATCTGAAAACGTTTCTGACAATGTTTTTCTAATGTGATTTTATATATTAGTTTAATAAACATATTGTGATTTTGACTATCTTTTAAATAGGTTTTTACATTTTAAGAACCATAAGTACGTGTCAAAATAAAAAGCTATTTTGACCTTTAACAACAACTAATACGTAAATGTGTGTAGTATACGTATATCTAAGTGTGTCGAGGCTCACCTCTTGCTTGTCGAGATATAAACCCTATATTGTGATTTGCATTGCAAGTAAATATATTAGGCTATATGCGCGCAAATTATATGTTAGTTGTGGGTGTACACGAACCTCAATCTATTGCGATCCATAGCAATCTGAGATTTTGATAGATCCTCATAAAATAGCTTCACATTGAGAGTAGATTTTCTAGACAATTTAGTAACACTGAAAATCAAAGATGTGTTGGACGTAACCTAATCCGCCATCATACACATACGAGTACATGAGCGCTGAGTTGTTGTTAGTCTTCGGTCTATCTACTTAATCACTCAAAATGAGTTTTTTTCTTCAACTTATTAGATATGTGCATCTTTACATTGGGGAGGAGAAGGTCACAATATCAGTTCCAAAGACACAACTCCCCATGTAAAGTCTTAGGAATGGATCCAATTGTTCAAACAGTGGTTTGTGAAAGATTAAGCTTTCTTCTTTTTTTACAGAGAGGTAGGAACATCTGTTTATAATTACAGGGAAATGCAGTAGGGATGGCATATGTATGATTCGCTAATAATGATGAGTAGGGATGGCATATGTATGATTCGCTAATAATGATGATTGATCCTTGATTGATTCTGATATATATCAATGTTAACTAATTTAGTAAACAAAATATACAATATCAATTACACAACTGTAATCATTCTAGGCAGAAGATATACATAAGATGTTGATTCTGTAACAATGGAAAAGACTAAATAGAAAATAATTGTTATCGTTAGAAAAATAATAAACACTCTGATGATGATGCACACACTTGGACAGAGCCACCTGCTCAGCAAATTGTCCTTAACACAATAGTTTTTGGGTACTCCTCAATAATGAGAGATGTTATACCCCAACAGAGAAGTTGTGTCCAGGATAGAACTGCCCGTTATGGTTTGAATTAGCACAACTCAAACCACCCTCTAGAACTTAACAACAATGTAGATAGAAGAAGGGAAATAAACAAACAAAGTGCGCAAGCAAAGCGAGAAAAGGGGAAAAGAGATAGGGATAGTAGCCTGCTCTGGAGTGTGTTGAAATTGAGAAGAATGATTTTCTTTTATAGGCAAAACTTTGAGAAGAAAATTAAAACGCATTAATGAGAATTGATTTTGCATTGATGAAGATTAATTTCATGAATTAATCACGTTAATTAAACCGTTAAGAATATTTTCATTTTAGGAAATTATTTTCAAAAAACTGTAAGTCTTGATTGGACCGTAACCAAACACACGCAAGCCCGCAACCCGCGTGCATTTGCGAAAAGCAAGTGTGAATCAACTAGCCCATTGCCTTAGTCCTCCCCCAACCACAAAAGCTTCTAAACCCTAAGGGCCCTCCCTTAGTTGTAAATTTTGTGGTAATAAAAGGAGAACACATCTCTAGTTTTTCCAATGTGGGACTAACTAAAGATTCTTCATTCACAAAATAGTGAAAATGGAAATGATGTTTCCACCCAACAAATAAGCTAGTGTCTCTTAGTGACCTATTTGTTCTAAGATCAATTTCTACCAAAACCAAAAATTTAATTTAACAAATCAATTCAAATTCATTTTCTTCGACATAAGATGGATATGACTTGTCATCCCCCTCAAGTTAAGCGTGAAATACTGTGAAGTGAAAGCTTGGACCGTGAAGACTGAACCGATAATGTAAAAGCAAAAGTTCATTAATCTATATCCATCTCCTTCTACTACAACAACGATATTTATCCACGGCTTTGTTACTTCCGAAGAGTGATGTAAAACACATTGTAGTATTTTTTCTCAAGCAGTTGATAGTGGATGTTGGAATTGTAGTTTACTTGGATAAAGCACTTCGGCATTATTGGCGAGTAGGGTTTCCGATTATTATCCTATGCATCATAATTAAGATAAATACATTTGTACGTTAATAATACTTGGATTGTTTCCTTTAATTTATTCTTTGATTAGATTGTAGACTATATCAAGGTTATTTTGTCCGACTATAGTGTTTTAAAAAGATTAATATAAGGTGTGTCTGATATAGGTTACTGCAAAATAATTAATGGTGTAATTTTTATAATTGGTAGGTTTCGTACTTGACAAACCTATCGACTATGGGACTTTAAAATTTCAAAATCGGAAAAATAAATAAATTTGGGGTTACTTATATAATTGCCACCTATTAGTTTTTTCTTTGTTTTTTTCCAAGATAAAAATTTATTGAGAAAATAAAATATTTTATTTTTTAAAAATGATTTTTGTATTTTTTAAATAAATAAAAATAAAAAGTCAATCAATTAATGATAATTTTAAACTAATTTAACAACTAATACAGTTAATTAACACTAATTAAACTAATTGGATAAAAGATTATTAAAATTACTTCAAAATATCTCTACTTTGTTTTATTATGTATCCCATATTATTTTGAGGTAGCTCTCATAGTTTAATTGGTTAGGTTAAGTTAAATCATTATATCAAAAATCACAAGTTCTATTTCACTAACATTTTTGAATGATCTCATTTTATCTTACGCTAGTCATCGATAAATTCTCGTAATTATTTTCCTTAACGATTAGCACACTTAAAAATATATCCTACGCCAACAGGAAAAGCCATAAATACCATCTTTAAACCATTTATTTATTCAAATTACAATTTCAGGTGTTATAGAAAACAAAATCCATCATGGCCATACATACTAAAGAAAAACGACCTCTTCTTAAACTAAAAAGGATAATCATAATTTCAAATGTATCTCTTTACCTATGCTTTTAGTACCATGAGCTTTACAAGTAAGATACATATTCTGTTCCCTATTTCTGCCCCCACATAAATTCATTCCTTTCCTGCCATTAAATTTTAGCTGTAAAGACAGCCCAAGGACAAGAAAGGTAAACGAAGACTAAACTTTTGATCATTTATTATCATCCATGGGCCAAGAGTGCAGGCCCATTCTGTCAAATTCATGATTTGTACTGATTTTGCTACCGTCCCACTACATAGTTATACTGATGATACTGTTTCTGTTGTGTCATACTCCAAACAGCAGCATCAACCAATTATCCGTAGCCTTTGATTGCATTCATTCATCACATCCTGACATGCACCTTCAGCTGGTCAAAAGTCAAATGTTGGTGTAACCAAGTAAATTGGGTAACACACTGAGTTCACTCAGTTGGTAAACCACGTTAAGTAGACTTCACAAGAAAGACTGTTGCCAATGGCAATGGCAAGGTTTATTATTTTAGTTAACTTTCCAACTCTTCACAGACAGGCGAACATGATAGAAGAGAATCATTTCTTTAAATCTAGGATTTAAACTATTTAAAACTTTCTTGTTTAAGAGTTTCTTTTCAAAATTTTTTTTTTCAAAACAATTTTATATTCTGAACCGTAAAATTTATACGGATTATAAATAAAGATTAATTAGAAGTATTTTTTCTCTTTACAATAATTATTAATCTTATTCTAAGTTATCTCAAAAAATTCCTAAATATAATAATATATAACAGAAAATGTATAATCTAAATATTTGTTGAGTTTAATATATCAACCGTTCATAATCATCAGTTAAAATTTAAATTGGTTGATAATGGAATGGTAAAAATCGAAACGCATTAAATTTTGATGTGCAAGTGCAACACCACATTGGAAAGCCAAAAATTAGTTTGTATATCAAATTAAAAATGATTTTTATAAAAAAATAAAAATAAAAGTAAAATCTTTATGAAATAAAAGTATTTTTAGCTTCTAATTACCAAACACCTATTTATAGCATATTTGGATACCACTTTATAAATTTCTTTTTGACTTTTGGAACAAGAAAAATTAGAAATTAGTTTATGAAAACAATTTTATAATGACTTTTAAAAAATAAAAACAAATAATTTTTTGTGAAACAACTGTTTTTTACGTCTAACTTTTGAGATTTGACTTCTGTTTTTGAAGAAGCAGAAGACCCCTGTTAAGCTCACAAGCATTGCTAACCTTCAAAACTTGATAATTTATCCAATAGACTAATACTCCATTATATAACTGAGTCAACTCAACTCAAGCCAAACCAAGCCAACCAAAACCCGATTCAACTCGTTATCCGTGTGATAATAAATATGGGTAATAATTGCCTATCTTTTCGGTATCAAATGCTGCGTATAGTAAGTCGTAAAAAAATTCCCACAAAATACGTCCAATAAAATTACCAAATCATCCAGATATAGTAAAAAACAATCTTTTGCCAGCACACGTGTGTGCCAACAAATCGACAGACAAAAGCCAATAGATAGAAAGAAAGAAGCGCGAGAGAGAAAGCGCAGAGGCAGAACAGAACAGAACAGAACAGAACAGGTGAAAATACAAAAATACACATAGAAATACAATCGAGTATTACACGGTCAGCGAGAAATAGACTGACTTTTTATTTTTACTTACCACCAAGTCGAAGAAGAAGAAGAAGAACCCTAGTTATTAATTTACTCTCTCTCTCTCTTGAAAAACTCAATACAGAAGAGTGAGTGAGGGAGAGAGAACGACTTTTTCTCTCTGTCGCAGCAGCAGATAATCATCAAAATCTTTTTTAGATCTTTTTTTTGTTGGTTTTTTTTAGGGTTTTATTAATTTGTTTTTAAGAAGAAAAATGGATCTTCCTAGTTTAGCCGTCATACTTCAAGCTGCTCTTACTCCTGATACGGAACAAAGAAAAGCTGCTGAAGAAAGTCTTAAACAGGTATTATTAACTCATTAAACCTCCTTATCCAATCAGTTATCCTATCAGTATTTGTTATCATCTTTTGAATTTGTTTTGATTGATACAGCTCATATCTTATTGAACTGGTTATTGTTTTTCTATGTTTTGATGTTTGAATGACGTAATATCTATCTATTTGGGTTTTGATCAAGGGTTTTGGTAGAAATGTTGTGTTTCTATTCATTGATTCATTGATTAAGTTTTGATTAGATTTGGTGAAGTAATGTGTAGTTTCTTATTGAGAAGCCCTATTTTAGAAGGATTTTTTGGGATGCGTATTGTTTTTTTTTTTTGTACCTCAGTAGTGTGCTAGTGTTGGTTGACCTAGATTTTTTTTTTTTCATATCTAATTTTTTTGTTTTTGTTTTGGGTGTTGAGTACAGTTACAGTACACTCCACAGCATTTGGTGAGGTTGTTACAGATTATTGTAGATGGAAATTGTGACATGGCTATTAGGCAGTTTGCCAGTATTCATTTCAAGAACTTTGTTGCTAAAAACTGGTCACCGATTGATCCTGGTTTGTCAACTTTCATTTTTCCTTCACGTGTGATTTATTTTGGTTAATTTCTGGGTGATTGTTTATTGCTGCTGTGGTTAAGTGATTTGTTTTGGTAATGTAGATGAGCAGCAGAAAATATTGCCGAGTGATAAAGAAATGGTGAGGGAGAACATTCTTGCATTTATCACACAAGTGCCACCACTATTGAGGTATAATAGTTGAAGTTTTATGACTTTTATTTGTCAAGTTGATATGATTTTGTTGAGTATGTCCAAAGATTTGTCTTCTGTTGCTGCTTAGTTTGTAGTGTAAGAGGCACTTTTGACAGGAATTTGGTTAGAGTGGTAACCTAGTTTCATACTGTGTGTTTTTTTTATCTTCTTAAACTGTATGTTGAGTCTTTTGACGATGAAAGTCTAGCACACAAATTTTCAAGACCACATGTTTTATTTGTTGTACTACAATTGTAGATGCATACTTAAAAAAACGGATAATCATCAGTTAAAATGTGTGATCTATGAAGGCCTACAAAGTGAATAAGTTACTCGGAACAGCATTGTCTATCTTTCAATTTGTTCCTGGTTCTTCTTTGGTTGAAGAAAAATGTTTATCATATACTCTCCATGTCGTGTAATGTTATCAGTCGGGGTTACTGATCGGTCTCTTTGTTGCTACTATGTTTTGACATGGATTCTGATGTTTATCTCACATCACGCAGAGCGCAGCTTGGTGAGTGCCTCAAAACCATAATTCATGCGGATTACCCTGAGCAGTGGCCAAGCCTTCTCCAATGGGTGAAACATAATCTACAAGATCAACAAGTTTACGGGGCATTATTTGTGTTGAGAATCCTTTCCAGGAAATACGAGTAAGAACTATGCTTTGGCTGTCAATATTTGATATACAGTTATATGGTTGTGTCAGATAAGAGCAGCAATCATTTTTTTCTTTTACTGATTTGATAGTTAAGCTCAGTGAACTGTTGCAAATCTAGATTTTTTTTTTTAATCTCCATGCCATCATTATACATTTTTTTAATTGGTAGGATGTTCTTAATTTTGAGGAATTAAGCCACTTATGTATGTTATTAAAGTTGTTTACAATTTGAACTGCAATTTTGAAGTTTTTTGCTTATGTTTTTTAACTAAAACTATGTTTTCTTTATAAGGTTCAAGTCTGATGAAGAGCGGACACCTGTTTACCTCATTGTTGAAGAGACATTTCCATATCTCCTTAATATATTTAGCAGACTGGTTCAGATTGTCAACCCTCCTCTTGAGATTGCAGACCTGATCAAACTTATCTGCAAAATATTCTGGTCATCCATATATGTATGCTCTTAAAGTTCTTTACATTGTAAACTATAGTGGTTCCTATAACTGTCACTTTAAGGATACTCGATTCTAATCAGTGTATGATTATTGCATTTTCAGTTGGAGATACCAAAGCAACTTTTTGATCCAAATGTTTTCAATGCATGGATGGTTCTATTCCTTACCGTATTGGAAAGACCTGTTCCTTTAGAAGGCCAGCCTATTGACCCAGATCAAAGAAAAGTTTGGGGTTGGTGGAAAGTTAAGAAATGGACAGTGCACATTTTGAATCGATTATACACTCGGTGAGTTGATGGCTTCGGTATTTAGATGTGTACGACTTCATGTTTTCTTTGTCGATCAAGTATTATAACCATTCAAATGTTGAATCAACAGGTTTGGGGATCTAAAGCTTCAAAAGCCCGAAAACAAAGCTTTTGCTCAACTGTTTCAGAAGAACTATGCTGGGAAGATTTTGGAATGCCACTTGAACTTGTTGAATGTGATTCGCGTTGGTGGTTATCTACCAGATAGAGTTATCAATCTTATTCTCCAATATTTGAGTAACAGGTCTGTTTTACAAATCATATGATGTTCCCTTTCATGATTGCTTTGTGTCAGATTTTGTTTTGATGCCAATCATGATACTCGAGATGCATAAGTAGCTTGGATCTGTGAAGGGTACTGCTGCAAAAACGCTCCCATCTTTTGTTTTGGATCAAGATTTGCAAGTCACGAGCATCTTTTTGTTAGTATAAGAACAGAGGCCCATAGGATTCATGTCCTCTCCATTTGGTTTCCAGTTGCTGTCTCAGTTGTGCGATTTTACTTTTTAGTAGTTGAGGAAGATCGTTTTTCTATGAATTAATCGTGCAGTCACTGGAATAGAAGTATCATTTTTTTCTTTTTTCCTTTTTCCTTTTTATGTTTCTTGCAGCATTTCAAAGAATAGCATGTATCAGCTGCTGCAGCCACAGCTTGATGTTGTCTTATTTGAGATAATATTCCCCCTTATGTGCTTCAATGACAATGATCAAATGCTGTGGAAAGAAGATCCACATGAATATGTTAGGAAGGGTTATGGTGAGTTATTTCAAATGCTGTGGAAAGAAGATCCACATGAATAATGATCAAGACCACCTTGTCATTATTTCAATATTTTTTATTGTTTTGGGGTTTAAAAAACAGTTACTCAATCACCTAATACTTTTGCAGATATTATCGAAGATCTATATAGTCCTAGGACTGCAGCCATGGATTTTGTAAGTGAGTTGGTTAGGAAACGTGGAAAGGAGAACCTTCAGAAATTCATTCAATTCATTGTGCAGATTTTTAGGAGGTACTTTCTCGATGCTATCTTATCCCCAATTTAATGTTTTAATCTAATATTCTGGCTAGAATGGTGTTCATTGCTTTTCTTTTCAATTGCATACTCTAATCCAGATACGATGAGGCACCAGCAGAGTATAAACAATATCGCCAAAAAGATGGTGCCCTTCTTGCTATTGGTGCATTATGTGATAAACTGAAACAAACTGAACCGTATAAGTCAGAGCTTGAGCCTATGCTAGTTCAACATGTTTTTCCTGAGTTTAGCAGTCCAGCTGGTCATCTTAGAGCAAAGGTGCTCTTTTTTGTCACTCATTTGTCTTTGCTCATCGATTGATATCCGAGTTTCTCTTGAACATTGTTCGTCTGAAATTTTAATTGTCAGGCTGCGTGGGTTGCTGGCCAGTATGCTCATATCAACTTCTCAGATCAGAATAATTTCCGAAAGGCATTACACAGTGTTGTCTCTGGATTGTGCGATTCTGAGCTTCCAGTTCGTGTTGATTCAGTCTTTGCATTGCGCTCTTTTATTGAAGCTTGTAAAGGTACTTTTTTAGGTCACACCTTGAACTCATTTCACTTTTGATATTGTAATGGCATAAGTTTGGTATGCTCACAATGATTTTATCCTTCGTGTAGATTTGGGTGAAATCCGTCCAATTCTTCCTCGATTGCTTGATGGTATTGAGACCTGCCTTTGTTTTTTGTATTACTTAATTTCTTTACCCGGTATGTTTCTTAGTCTTTCCTTGTTCTTTCAGAGTTTTTTAAACTTATGAATGAGGTTGAGAATGAGGACCTCGTGTTTACTCTCGAAACCATTGTGGACAAGTTTGGTGAAGAGATGGCGCCTTATGCCCTTGGATTATGCCAGAATCTGGTAAGTTAATATTTAAAAACATTTGAATTTGGATTATTTGGATAAGCAAATTTACTTTCTAAATGGTTTTCTGTTGGATTTTATTCTTTTAGGCTGCTGCCTTCTGGAAGTGTATTGATTCTGCTGATGCTGATGATGATGAGGTTGATGATTCTGGTGCCCTAGCAGCAGTAGGTTGTTTGCGCGCCATTAGCACAATCCTTGAATCTGTGAGCAGGCTTCCTGATTATTTCCTCAAAATTGAGCCAACTCTGTTACCTATAATGCGTCGGATGTTGACTAGTGATGGACAAGGTAACTTATTCCTCCCTTGAATCAAGTAATCACTGAAATTGTTGTGTCCCCTCCATCTTTTGTAATTTTATTATACTGAAGTAAATGTTCTCTTCCTGGTTCAAAGACAAAGATATGAAAAAGTAACCAACATATACATACACTATCAATCAACAAAATCATAAATTTGTATCTAAGATACATCGGTATATTGTAATTCGATAGGTTGATGATATCCAATAATTAGTCCTGCTTACACATTTGTCTCATTATTCTCTCTTTTGGATATATATTTAAGATGACTGTGATCTGTCACTCTGTTTAGTTCTTGCTTATAGAATGAGCTATATCCACATATTTTTTCTGCATTTGTTTTGTAGTTCTGATTTAGGTTATTTAACTCTTTGAATTTCTTCCACAGAGGTTTATGAAGAAGTTCTGGAAATAGTCTCGTATCAGACATTTTTTGCTCCAACAATTACTTTGGAAATGTGGAGTCTTTGGCCTTTGATGATGGAATCATTGTCAGAGTGGGCTATAGATTTCTTTCCAAGTAAGTGTGCTTTTAGTTATGTTGCATTTGATTATTTCTTGATTAATGTTGTATGGATCCTGGGCTACAGTCCTGTATTCAGGTGGCAAGGTCATGTGTATCACCTATGCTGTTCTCATTACTCCAATCAAAGTTCCTGTTAGGTTGCCTGCTGCCATAAATGCTGAACCTCATGAGTTCTGCAATCCTGGATTTAGGATTTTTTTCAGGCATCGCATTGCCTCCAAAAATGTCAATTAAGCTTAAATTTGTCTTTGTAGACTTCATTATAGCTTATGGTCCGTTACATATGCTATCTAGTTTCTTTATGTACTCTGAGACTTATAAGTTACTTTTTATGTAGATATTCTGGTTCCTTTGGACAACTTTATATCCAGAAGCACTACACATTTCTTAACATCCAAGGATCCAGATTACCAGCAAAGTCTTTGGCATATGCTTTCATCTGTGAGTAATAATACTCAACAAAAGTTTATCTTACTGGTTATATCTGTAGGCTTAAAAGTAGTTTTGTATGAACTGCTGTTATGGAGTGAGTGTTTTGACTGATTTCTCTAATATTTCTTCTCTATTTTGCTAATAACTTTTTCATAATTTGAATGTAGATTATGGCGGATAAAAATTTGGAAGATAGTGATATTGAACCGGCTCCTAAGCTCATTGAAGTGGTTTTCCAAAACTGCAAGGGTCAAGTAGATCATTGGGTTGAGCCTTATCTGACCATCACACTTGAGCGGTTACGGCGAACAGAAAAACCTTACTTGAAGTGTCTCCTGATGAAAGTGGTAATAACTTCTACCCGATCTTAAAGGACAACTATAGCACCTAATATTATTTTCTTGATGTAACAATCATACAGCAGTCCAGCATTTTTAATAGTGTCCGAAATGGTGCCAAAGCGGCAGTAGGTACTTGCATCACTGGGTTTGCTGCCTTGTTTTTATCTTTTGGTAGGGAATCAGGAACCCAGAAATACCAGAAATAAGAATGCTGAACAACCCGCCGCTGTCTAACCACAAACACCTTTACTAGTCAGACCCCAGTTGTATGGTTTAAGTGTTAACTCTACACTGGCATTCACTTCCAACATTTTCTTAAAGAATAGTTTCTGTATGATGTATTGTTCGAATCGATTTATGAGCGCAAGTATTACAAGTATTACGATCTGCTAGTGCATGGGATTGACTTGGAAAATATGTTACCTCACATCTCAATGATTCCATCTTGAGGGACATGTAATCCCATCCTAGAGCTGATTGACAAGTATTCCTATTTGATTGATTTGCAGATAGCTGATGCTCTTTATTATAACGCACCCTTGACACTTAGTGTGCTGCATAAACTTGGAGTGGCCACAGAAGTATTTAATCTGTGGTTTCAGATGTTGCAAGAAGTCAAAAAGAGTGGTGTAAAGGCAAACTTTAAAAGGTAATCTTCCTATTTTTTTTGTTCCGGGATCGTTGTATTAACCTAATGTGACTTCTACTAATGATGTCTACAAATCACACAGGGAACATGACAAAAAGGTTTGTAGCTTGGGATTGACATCACTTCTTGCTCTCCCTGGAGATCAGTTACCTGGGGAAGCTTTTGCACGGGTTTTTACAGCAACTCTTGATCTCCTGGTTGCCTATAAGGATCAAGTAGCAGGTTAGCCTAGATTTGTTTGTTTTTGTTTATATGACTTGATTTGATCTCTTTATTCATTTTGAATCTCTTGATGATAGTCTAGTTAAATGAAGTGTAAGCTTTTTTGTTTGACACTTTTTCTCTTCCCTGGTTTTGCTGGTTTTTTAATATGTATACAGAAGCAGCAAAGGAAGAGGAAAATGCTGATGATGATGACATGGAGGGGTTTCAAACTGATGATGAAGAAGAAGACGAAGATGGATCTGACAGGGAAATGGGAGTTGAAGTTGAGGATGGCGATGAAGCTGACAGTCTTAAGCTCCAAAAGTTGGCTGCCCAGGTAAGATAACCCTGCTTCAACGTAAAAAAGATTGTTACCTTTTCCAGCGTCTTCATTAACTTCGATGTTAGACATCTTGTAGCCAGTCTATAATCATGTTACTGTAAACGACATGGTGATCTTCGATATATGAAGTGTAACTTTAAAAAACAATGTGTCACGTAACACAGATGGAGAGGACAAGTAATCACTTCTCTCTCGAAAATTTGTAAATCAAAAAAAGGGCTTCAAGTGTAGTTTATGCTGAGAGTATGTAGAAATACTTGCTAATTGTTACTCTTTATGGTTTGCTTATCACAGGCAAGATCATTTCGCCCTGCTGATGAGGATGACGAGGACTCAGATGATGATTACAGCGATGATGAAGAGTTACAATCACCAATTGATGATGTTGACCCTTTCATTTTCTTTGTTGATACAGTCAAAGGTGAGACTCTTTGCCATCAGTTTGACTTAGCTGGCCTTGTTTGTTATTAAAGCTCACACTCCCTGATAGGGGGACTCATAAGAGTCGAAGAGGGTGGAGTATACTGTTAATCTCCCTTAATCACCTAGGCTGTTCTTGACTCGATGGTGAATGTGGGTCAACAACATCAGTCTGCTTTTTATATTCTCTTTCCTATCCTCATTTGTGAATCTGATGTGAAGACTTTTTTTTTGTTAAGTACTGCAAGCCTCGGATCCTGCAAGATTCCAGACCTTTATGCAGGCGCTCGACTTCCCTCATCAGGCCTTGGCTAGTGGTTTGGCTCAGCATGCCGAACAAAGGAGAATAGAAATAGAAAAAGAGAAGTTGGAGAAGGCAGCAGCAGGGACCAACGCTACCTTGTGAATTTAGCATATGAGCATATGCATTGTTTCTGAAGAGTCTCGCTTCGCTCACCTATCAATTCTTTGTCTTGTTTGATTTGCTGAGTCTCAGTGAAGGTCAATTGGTTTCCTGATCATGAATTGTCCAGGAATCTAAAGTGTGCTCCCAAGTTGGACCCAATTAGGTGTTTGGGTTCCAAAGAGAGAAAAAAAAAAGTGTAGATGGAACACACCGGCGTCTTCATTAGGATTGTTCTCCAATGGTGGGAGAGATCTTAGTTTTACTGATGTGGATTCTTCATATGGCAGAAGAACCTGGTTGGTGCCAATTTCTTTTCAGTAATTTTTTTTCTTTTGTTCTTGTCTGAGAGTATCCGCTATTTGTTACTTGGGAAAATGTTTCCCAACCTCATTTTCGGTGTTTGTCATCATCGGGTGAAATCCTGTCCTGGCAAGCGTATATGGGTATAGGAAATCCTTGGGACCTCCTTTTTCGTGGATAAAGTAGGAAAAGAGGGCTTCAATTATAGAGTGTATATGAGATTGTTTTAACTTTTTATTTTCTTTTAGTTATTGTTAGGAAGGTGACGAATATTTGGTGGTTGGGGATGGTGATGGTCCTGTATTCATATATTTTTGGGTGGGAGAGAAAGTGAAGGTTGTAGCAATACATGTAAAAGATTCCATTTGATGTTTGTCATTTTACGTTTGGATGCGAGTCACTTTACCTCAGGGATGGGTTTCGCTGTTGGATGTGAAACAATCTTATTATTCGTTTTGAATATATACCATCCTTTAAAAGTTAGATTCTGTTCATTATTTAGTATAAGAGTTATTTGGAGGATGTGGTGCTTGTTTGGAACTGCTTTTTCACATGGTACGTATATATCTTCCTTGGTGGCTCTCACATATTCGTCTTAACTTCTGCCTTACAAATTTTCCTCAACGCTTGATTTTAATTTATAGGAAACGTTCTCTTTTCAGAAAAAAGATAAAACTCTGGTATATTTTCCCCAAGACTTGTGTCTGGGCAGTATGCCACGACTCATGACTGTATGCTTTGGTGTCTCTCTTTCTTGTATACCATCAGAAGCAAGTTATGTCTACTGAAAATAACATTGATCAGATTAACAAAGGAAAGGGAAACACTTGTTCAATCTAGCTTTGGATAGGGTTCATATGATTCGAGTCACAATAGGACAAAAAAATACAAGATTCTTGAAAAAATCACAAAATTCACCACAATAACGTCACCAATACGAGCATATTGACGATTACTAGCTCCTATGATTCAAATATACATCAATTTTCGAGCCCCCTATTATCCGCTACATTTAAAAGGATTTGAGGTTGAATCATATCATTATTTTTTATCGTTTCTTTCAATACAAAAAAAGGATAAAAGAAAAAAGAAATATTTTTTGTCCAGAAAAAAAGGCCTGCTCAATGGAATTCATAGGTATAGGAAGAAGCCTCATCAAATAGAATTTTTTTTTTTCGATCATATTTCGATTGTTAAAACGATATATAAGGACCGATACTACAAACAGTACTACACCTTTGATCGTGAAATATCGATTGGAATAAGGTTATTTTTCATTTTACTCGATTGCTAGACTCACCTTGTTTGTTTGGATCTGAATCTGACACGGGCAGAGTGAGATACCTCGTACATATAATTTAATTTCTGACTCGGCGCACATATAAGGAATTTGAAGAGTCAGGTATAAGTTTGTACCAGACTCGTCATTTCTACTGGCTTTAAAAAATTGTTATACTCCGTAAATCACACAATTTCTGAAGGCATTCAGCCGAGTCGGTTGAGATGGAAAAAACCCAATATAACCTATAGGCTTCGGAGTCCCACACATGTGGCATATGTTATTGTAGCGGTCCGTTTGTACGACATTTATAAATAGCGCTGGCGCTGCCTTAACGGGTTAAAAACTCTTCGGAAACTGTAAAAGGATTTCTTCAAAGACGAAGCTGGTGATCAGACAAATTCTGGGGATCTCTACAAGATATATGAATATGAATCGGAAACGTGGTAACGATTATCTTTAAACCTTAATTCCTCCTTACAATCTCCAACTCCTGTATTTGATTTTCAATCCCTTAGGGTTTAATTTATAGTTTAGTTTTAGAGAGCTCATCTTTAGGGTTTCATAATCCTGATTCACATGTTAGTTGATTATCCTGATTCGGATGATGATATGGATACTTTTATTGAACAACTAGTTGCTAGTTGTGAAAAGGCCAAAAACTCCGTAATTGAGACTTTTAGGCCCTTTTGGCCTTTTCTGGGAGGTAAAAAGATTAAGAACAGGGAGGAGGAACAAGTGGTGGAGGAAGTAATCTCCGTTGATGATGATGATGACGGTGTTGATGAATTAGTGGTAGTAGACGAGGATGATGAAATTGAGGTGGTGGAAGGGAACAAGACTAAGGAGAAGGATGTATTCCAAGAGCTTTTTGCTGATCTTACAGATGAGGAGAATAAGGAAGTTGAACTTGCTCTTTCACCGCAATACAACGGCGAAGTCTTAGTGGTATATGAGGATATCAAGATTACAGGAGAAATACTGCAATGCTTGAGACCTCGGCGTTGGTTGAATGATGAGGTTATAACTGTTTATCTTGAATTACTCAAGGAGAGGGAGAAGAGGGAACCGGACAAGTTCTTGAAATGTCACTTTTTCAATCCATTCTTTTATCAACAGTTGGCTGGTGGGGTGACTGGTTATGACTATAAATCTGTCAAGAGATGGACTATGCAGAAGAAGATTGGGTATGGTCTTATTGAGTGTGATAAGATATTTGTGCCGATACATCAGAAGGATAAAATGCATTGGTGTTTAGGAGTAATTAACAAGAAGGAAGAGAGGTTTCAGTATCTCGATTCACTTAGAGGTGTGGATACCGATGTTTTTAATGTTCTGTCTACTTATTATCTGGATGAAGTAAAGGATAAGAGTGGAGAAGATATTGATATCAGCACTTGGAAATTTGAATGTCTCGAAGATCTTCCTGTCCAAGAAAATGGGTGTGATTGTGGCATGTTCGTGATTAAGTATATTGATTTTTACAGTAGAGGACTTGGACTGTGGTTTAATCAGGAGCATATGGTGTATTTTCGGCGTAGGACAGCCAAGGAGATATTGAGGTTAAGGGCTGATTGAACTATGAGAATGAGAGCATAACTGATTGAGGTTATCCTGATTCCTGACCATGCTTTTGTTTCGTTCCTCTTTGAACTTTGAAGTGTGTAAAAATTGCTTGCAATAGCTTCTCTCTTGAGGAGGATATGATGTATGAATAGCTGCGCTGGTTTCATTCCTTTACAATTGTAAATAAATTCTCATGCTTTGTTTTTTGAAAATTATAGGATTTTTACTTCCCAGGTATTGTTTATATATTGAGCTCAATGGTTTCTTGAGTTCTTCGTGCTCTACTTGTAGGTTAAGGTGATTTGGCTGACACCCTGTTTGTCTGGCCGGCATCTTTTGGGTAGGTACCAAGAAGCACAATTTAAGCATGAAAACGGAGAACAAAAACGAGGGCATGTCCCCTGCAGAATTTTCGGAATCCATTTTTTAAGCCTTAGGAAGCCTTGATAATCAAAGCCATGGTAATCATGGTACTGGATTTCATTGAAGATAAACAGGCGTATTTCCAAGTTTCCTGACATCATTTGCATCTGCTCTTGGATGCTCTCTAGAGTAGCTACGGATAAACAAGTCCGGGTGTGGGTCTTTTACCTAGGTTCAAAATTGAAGGTCTTTTAGGATGTTGGAATCAGGGCTATATGAATACATACTATACTACTGAAGTTCTTTTCAGGACGGGGGTGAAGCGAAGAAGAATTAGAGCCCAGGGATTGTTGCAATAGGGAGTTTTTCGATTAGGTTGACTTCTTAAGGTTACATGCACCGATCAAAAACTCAACTGTATCAGATACAAAATCGATCTGTAAATCATCATTTTCCGATAAAGTATTGTGGTGCTTTACATTCATTCACCAAACACAACCAAGCAGACATGCCAAATCGGAAAAATTGTCAAAAACCAGTCAGATAAACTGCCTAAAGTTTAACACCAGGTCTTTGACATTCCATACTTTTGGAGAAGAAAAAAAGATTGCAGAGACTGAGCATAAATCAGCTCGTCTCAGCCATGGTCATCTGCATATTTTTTTAACTGACCAAAGGATTGCAATATAAACTTTACTAGTAGTACCAAAATTCCTGGGAATCCCTGGTGAATTGAAGTCAGATGAAAATTGGTATAAGATCCAGTGACTCAGGTAAAGATCCGAGCTTAGTAAATATGTAAGATTTTTACTCCTATTTTCCCCACAGATTAAGCCCCTTGTTCAGACTTCATACACTGCTTCTCCAACTGTAATAAGGTTAACTCAGCAGGATTTGGTTTTTAAATGCTAACAATTCGTAATAATCAAATATGTCTGAGAGGATTAGTCTACGGGTCCTGCACAACCAAGGCATCAGCAAGATGCCCACCATGTTGTGTTTTTAACATAGAACAAGCACGAACAGTTCCATATACAACAGATTAAACTAATTAAACACCAGTTTAAGGCATTAAAAAATCCACCAGATAAACCAGAACTGCATAATTTATTTCATCAAAACAATCTACCTTTATTAAGCCAAATTAAGACTTATTTGACACCAACTATCAACATGAGGAGACGAAGCTTATCATTGATTTCTTCAAGATCAACTGGATCCTTGAATGCAAATGGTGGTTCCACGCCTGTGAAAATGTAGAGAGCTTTAAGTTCTTCAATGCAGGTTGTTTGTATGACAGCTTGGTAACCAACTATTTTCCGCAGTGCACTGATCTTTTCCCATATCTTTTCTTCACTGTAAATGACCTAGAACAGGTAAAAATAAATAAATCAATACCTCCCTTCAAAATTGAGTCTAGTTTCTCATATAGCAGATGTCTTCGACTAGTAAAACATGAATTTTTGCTCATTGTGGCTACGAAATGAAGTAAATTATCACCCACTGAATGCAACAACTCCAATGCAATTTGAACGTAACAAATGAGCTGTTATGTTTATATGTATCAAATACGTGACCGAAGAATCATTTCTATTTATGAAAAAGATTTGAAGGTAAACTCCTACCTTTATTGCAATGACAGATGTATAAGTTTTCCTAAGTCTGCATCGCAGTTTAAAGTAGAAGTAGGGTTATACACTTACGCACTTTCACAGGATTGCATACAAATTCATCTAAAGGCTATCCGTGAGAGCAAGGATACAGAAATATAAATACACAACATCATGTTCATGGTTCAACTAGTATCAGACTAAGGCGCGGCTTTAATCATCTTAAAAATTAGTTAGAATTTCAAAACATAATTTGTTCATATTCTAACTGATAAACTTCCTACATGTTTTTCAAGAATAGGTTAGCTATTCTAAAGGTATTCACTGTTAATAGAATTGGATCTAATCAAGCCTGCATATAAAGTTTGTCAAATAAAATTCCCCTGCAACGTTATCAACGAAGAGGAAGAACACTACTTTCACTAAGAAAAAGGGATGTCCTTTCAAGCTTTAATTTGAGACCAACAACGAAAAGAAGTGGTTCTTATCTAGAGTTGTATGCGGTCGTCACAACCATCTACCATCAGAGAGCTTTTATACGGCATGACTCACCGAGGAAGAAAATGTCATCATAGATTCTATGACACAAAAGCGGATGAAGCCCATTGATATCCTCAGACACTTGAAGCAAAGAAACCCAAAGAATGTCTCTACTTTAGAGACCATCTACAACGTAAAAACCAAGTTGAAAAGTGAGAAAATGGCAAGAAAGGGACCAAATTCAACAACTTATGTACTTGGGGGAGAAGCACAGCTACACTATGTTCCATGAAGAAGATGAGGATAAACAAATAAAGCATACTTTATTGGCTCATCCCAAGTTTATAAAGTTAACACGGTATTCCCATCAAGTGCTTCTAATGGATTGCACGTACAAAACTAACAATCATAAGCTCCCGGTCTTCAATTGTATCGGCCAAACTTCTACCAAGTCCCCGTTTTAGTGTTGCCTTTTGCTTCTTGAGAGACGATCTCGAAGAAAGCTATGTGTGGGCATTAGAACAAGTTATATTATTCTACATGGAAGGATATACCCCTAAGGTGATTATCACTGACAAAAAACAAGTCTTGATGAATGCCATAACAAGGTATTCCCGGATGCTCATAATCTTCTTTGCACGTTCCACTTGTGTAACAATATTCAAACCAAGTGCAAACCGATTATTCGGCCATCAAAGAAAAACGAGATGGAGAGAATTAAGAAATTACTGGAACCTCAACAACAAAAGACTAAAGAAAAATTCGAGGAGGATGACAAGTTGGCGGAACTAAAATGGGCTAGTTTCGAAAGGGAGTGGGAAGCTTTAACATGGTCTATCACCAAAGAAGATTACGAAAAAAATGTTTGTATGTTAGGCTTGCATTGGAGAAATTATCCAAGTGTTGTGAATTATTTGATGGACCATTGGTTGAATCTGCATAAAGAGAAGTTTGTAATGACATTCACAAACCAATATAAGCACTTTGATAACCAAGCTACAAGTACCGTGGAGTCATCTCACAACCGATTGAAGAAGAAGCTTCATAGTTATGATGGTGCGTCTGTTACGGTCTTCGAACCCATGCTCGATTATTTCCTCAGTGACCTTTATAGAGTTAAGAAGAATTTCGAAAGAAGTCGTTGTAGAAAACACCTCCAATATAAAGACGACCCATGGCCCGAGGGAATTTCTTATAAGGTGTCGCATTGCGCAATTGATAAGATAATGTATGAAGTTAATAATTATAGGTTGGGGCGACTTGCACGGAGAAGGAGAGTGTGTTTGTCCTAACATGTTAAATTTGGGACTCCCATGCCGCCATATGATGACCAAGTAAGAAGAAGACGGTATGATCCCAATTCAAGATATTGAGCAAGAGGGAATGGCAAGATTCTTCCTCTTCATTCTTTCAAGGAATCGATCTTGGGCCAAGAACTTGTTGTTGGCGTGGGCATAGGAAGCATAAGTAAAGGCTAAGGCCATACTAGTCGGGGTATGAACTATTAAAAAGATCCATTTTGGAATCAATTGTCTTTCAATGAACCCATCGTCGAGCAAGATTTTGGTGGATCGTTTTCCGATACCGATATCGGAAAAGCTCTAGACAAGAAATACTTCACATTAAATCGGGTGCAAAGGCAAATATGGTTGAGTAGTTGAGAAACTTTGTGTTTCCACGTACAAGGTACGATGTCAAGGAACCAACTAGAGGGAAAGAAAGGGTAGGCCTCCTATGAAACAAAAGAGGGCGGTAGTGCGAAAAAAAGCGAAGGAATTGTTGGAGGATTCAAAGAAAAAGAGAACCTTCGGATTTTAAGCATTTGCAAAAGGAATATGAAACGGAGGATGATAAGGAAGAGGATGTTTAAGATAGAAACAAACAAAGAAGAAATCAAACGAAACAAGAAGGACCAAGCCTAGTAGATTATAACGGAAAAGGTCTCGCTCTTCCCTCTCAAGAGAGTTCAATAATGAAAATTGAGAATCGAAACCAACCGTAAAATCTCATCCTTATCTTATTTATTTAAATTTACGGTTGGGTTTTGAAATAACCTAAACTTAAAATATAAAAAAAAACCAGTTACGTTTGAGTTCCCAATCGTAAGTTCTTGAGAACTTGTATTTACGGTTGGTAAACCTAATTTTTTTTTATTTGAAATCAATTATTCTAACACATTACAATGACAAAAAAGAAAAAAATAACATGGGTTCTTGTCGAATCATACCTCATATACACCATTCGGCTGGGTTGGGAAGTTTGATTGGCTTCACTACTGATTTGTTATTCAATTTCTTGATTGGGTTGGTTTGAATCATTTGATTG
Organism: Papaver californicum; assembly: GCA_023531435.1. Taxonomy (NCBI): domain Eukaryota; kingdom Viridiplantae; phylum Streptophyta; class Magnoliopsida; order Ranunculales; family Papaveraceae; genus Papaver; species Papaver californicum. Next base: position 1,466,136 of record JAJJMC010008872.1, read on the forward strand.
ATTTTGATTCAAATCACTGCTACCTTCTATACTTTTAGTAGAATTTGTTATCTTTACTATAATGTTTAATCAACTATTATAAATTTTTTGAATCGACGATTAATAGAAGACGATGATTTTGATGGAGAAGAAAATATGGGAGAAAAGATTACGGTTGGGAGTGGAGGTGAAAGGTTTTTGAAATTGAAAGTGAAATATATAGTTAGGGTTTTGTTTAGGTTTGAATAGATTGAAGGGCAGATTAGACTTTATATAGATTGAAGGGTAATGTAGATATTTGCTATTATCATAGGATATCCCATATCTAATTATTTAGTTACCCTTAAACCTGAAAAGCCTCTCTACTGGAAGCGTAAGCCCCTATACGAGGGTTCTTTCGAAAATAAATTCGCCCCAGGAATTGGATTCAAAGGGGATACTATTACACCGAACCAAACAGACCGAAATTGTATGTATTCTACATTTCATGAGTGTAGTAAAACCCTACCATAAACCTTAAAATTTCTTCCTTCATTACAAAATCAATCACGGAAAACCCCAAATGGGATCTTTGATACCTGAAACAGCACGAAAGGTCTTTACATCAGAAACCCTAAGATCAGCAGCAAAACAATCAGAACGTCTTCATGTTGTTCCTCTCCGACTTCGCAGAGCCATTAAGAAATACCTTCGAGGTTAGTCAACAAAAAATCCCTTCATTTGCTCTTCCTTTTTTTTAATGGTGGTCTGTTATTCTATATTTTCAATTGAAATGATTCTATCAACAAGTTAAGAAGAGACATATTTATTGTCTTATGTCTTTATATTTTTAGTTGTAGTACAATGTTCGCTAAATTGTCTGTGTGAAATATATAGGTTCATATATATAATGTTGTGTTTCCATCTCTTTGATCCTGTGATAGAGTTTGTTTTTCTAATTCAACTGTGTGATTTACAGAGCAGGAAAACCCGCATATGAAGAGAAATGTACTGAGTTTAAGTCAATCTTTTGCTAATATAAAGAGTGATAATGAAACCCTGAATGCAACTACCTCGAGGGCATTGGTTGAAGACCCTTTGAGATCCCAAGACCAGTTAGGGAAAAGATGGAAAATTAAGACTTCCTATGGTGATAGTGGATTAAAGTACAGAGATGATGAAACATTAGCGTATGTTGCCTCTCGAATGCCCGCTGTTTATTCAGCTTGTCATAGAATTCTTAGAGAGGTAAAAACCCTTAGTTCAAATTTTCTTTTTCTTTTTTCTTTTTCTTTTTAATCAAAGGCTTAAGAGGTTTGAGTTAATTGTTTCTGTATTTAGGTTAGGAGGAGATTACCTGGTTTCGAACCTACTACTGTTTTGGATTTTGGGTCCGGTACTGGTTCTGCTCTGTGGTGAGAATCTGGTTCACTTTCTAAACTGGGTTATTGCTTTGTAGTCGCTTGTTTCCAATATTTTTAGGTTTGAAAACTATGCAGGGCTCTGAGGGAAATATGGCCTCACTCGCTGGAGAAAATTAACTTAGTAGAGCCATCTAAGGCGATGCAACGAGCAGCTCAAAGCCTCACATTAGGTATTAAATTGCACTACTCAAGTATCTAATAACAAATAAATCCTGGATTGATAGACTTCCATGCTGTATAGGCATCGGTAAAAAAACTCAAATTTGCAGTGAAAATACTATCATCTGAGGTATTCTATGTCCAAAGCTGTGTTGTAAAAGGCACCGCCTAGGCGTAGCTTAGGTAACAAAGTGGGAGTTTTGGTGCCTAGGTGCCTCATCCAGACAAGGTGCCTCATCCAGACAAGGTGCCGGGTTCTTTGTGAAGACCTAATTAACCAACCTAACCCTAAATATAGCACATAGGCCTTCATTTTTGTAAAAAAATCTTGGGCTCACTTCTTTCACTGAGATTAAAACCCCACTTATTGTCTTTTGAGTAATATATCACCTAAATTAAGTTTTCTTGCTGGAAAATAATGTATGACTAGCTCTGCCTCACCTTGCCATGAGTCCATGTTTTATACTCCAAAGCTGCACCATATGCCTCGTCCCAAAAAACATAGGTCCAAATTTAGTGATATTCCTTAAATGCATGGTGAAGGTTTTTGCTGGTGATTGATGCTTTAATAAGTTCTTGATTTTTCTGTTTTTGAATTTGAGGTATGAAGGGCTTGCCACTTATTAAGAGCTACGATAGCATTCAAGCACTAAACCAAAATATCGATAAATCTGAGAGGGAACACGACCTCGTCATTGCTGTAAGTTTCCGTTCCCTATGTGGGCTTGTTATCTGGCTTTTTGTGTGCATATCTATGTTCTTCGATGACACATTTGCTTAAATGATCTTGTGATGATGAATTTCTTGCATTTGGATCTTGCTACATTTTCCCGAGATGTGTTGAACTTTTTCCAAAGGACAAATTCTCTCTTTCTTTCTTTTTTCATTAGAGGGCCTTTGGGTTTGGTGACATGGGTAGCTACATTGGTTCCGTTTAAGTTCTACAAAGCGTGTGCTGGAGAAATTGTGTGTCCTCCTAATAAAGTTAATAATACACAATTGGACCGTCTATGGGTGGTTAATAAAAGGTTACACGTAAACTAGCCACTGCTTAAAAACAATTAGTACTCAAAATCTTTTCCAACAGATATACCATGTCTGCTTCTTTGCCTCTCTTTCTTTAATTTCATCCTTCTTGTTTCTCCTCTCCATCTGTGAGGCAAGGGGAAGTGTGTCTGAGCCATCGACTTGTGAGCCTATAAAGTCATGAAGTGGTCGTATCAGTCTTCTAGTTCCCTCATCTTCTTTTAATGCAATTTCTTCTTCTGCTTACTTTTATTCAAGAAGAGTTATTTTGGCTAATTTTTGCTTATTTGCTGTTTCAAAATCAAGTCGTACGTTCTTGGTGAGATACCATCACTCCAAGATAGAATTACAGTTGTTCGGCAGCTTTGGGATCTTACACGAGATGTCCTGGTATGATCACTAATTGTAATGTGGATGGTCTTTATGTTTGATAAAATCTGACATGTATCTCTTAGACCCAAAATGAACTCGATATTCTGAATCGTTATGACGTTATGGGTATTGAATATATACTTGATTGCATTGGCCCTTGCCCTCGCCCCTCAGTTATAGTCTCATTAATCACCAAAATTTGATCATTTTGAATCTGTTACTAGTAGTGGTTATGAAGTAAATTTGGTGTATCTGGTTCCATTTTAACTCGCATAATCAACTGCTATAATCAACCTGTAGTGTGTCCAGTTTAATGGACTAGATGGTAGGACATCATAGGTGCAGAACATATCTGCTGCAATTTTTGCTTTATATGTATTTCTTAGGCCCAAAATGAACGTGATATTCTAAATTATAATGGGTATTGAATGTAATGTTGGTGGCATTGGCCGGATGAAGTATATATGGTGTATTTGGTTCCATTTGACTCACATAATCAACTGCTACAATCAACCTATAGTGTATCTAGTTTAAGGACTCTATGGAAGAACATTATAGGTGCAAAACATATTTGTTATGATTTTCGCTTCATTTGATTTTCTGAACGAGGTTCCAGTTTGGAATAGGTTTTGGTTGAGCCGGGAACACCTCAAGGGTTTAACATCATATCTCAAATGCGGTCTCATATTCTTTGGCTGGAAAAAAGGGTAAGAAAATGATTTCTTAACTCACAGTTATGCGATTGGAAGTTTATTTAGGCTTCTAATTTCATGATTCACTTTTTAAGAGATGCCGCAAATCTAATGATGCTTCTTCCGATGCTCTGGAGGACCTAAGGAGTTCGAAAAAGGGTGCATTTGTTGTTGCTCCTGTGAGTCTCTTTTATTCGCATCTGACTTTTTCCCCTTCGTTACATATTATTTTACACGTTGTTCTACGACACAGTGTGGACACGATGGAGCTTGCCCTCTAAAGAATACAGGAACGTATTGTCATTTTGTTCAACGCATGCAGAGGACATCTTCGCAACGTTTGTACAAGGTGAAACTTCACTTCAAACAATGTATTGCTACATAGAGTACTTCAGTTCACCTTTCCATATTGTTTGCTGTAGGCTTTTAATTTCTATCATTTTGCAGCCACAATTGGCCAAGTCCTTTTCAGTTACTCCCCATATTTTAGTAAATGCTAGAGAGTTCTCTTTTATGCAGCGTAGTCAGATTTTTATACTTTCTTGAATAGAAGTAATTTCGAGATTTTATTAATTTCTATTTCTATATCATCTGTCATTATTCTCAGAGATCCAACGGTAAACCTTTACGTGGTTTCGAGGATGAGAAATTCTGCTTTGTTGTTCTTAGAAGGGGGCAGAGGTCAAGGCAAGTATCTTTATTGTAAAAAACCTTTTTTTTTCTTTTTTCTTTTTTTTTTGCAGTAGGCAATATTAAAAGTTCATGTTTCTGTTTTTTTTCCTCTTTTTCATGTTTTCTTTTTTTATTTGTCTAGCTCTTGGCAAATTACAATAGTCTGTTTAGGTTCCTGTTGACTGTACTGCAGTAATTGTTGTGTGGTTTAAAGTAATTTTACAGTTGGTTTCTGGATTGCTCGGAATTTTGAATTTCAAGTAACAAGTCTGTAGCACAGGACTTGGTCCATACCTAGCTACGACTAGGTTACACCTAAGGGAACTTTGTAGCCTGGAAATGTTTTTGGTCGTCTTCATCCTTCAGGGAAATCTGACTTTGAGTGGATTCACGTGGAAAATTCCAACCAAGTGGTTACGCAGTTTCGCAGTGTATAAACCTGTCATTGTCTTTTCACTTTACTAAATCATAACTAATAGCTGTTGATAAGTGTATTCTCCTTTAATGGTTTCGAAACATTTGCAATGATATGCTGCCAAAGTATGATCTAAATTATGGTACCTTCCCTCCGAAGGTGAGACTTTACTTTTGAGACTACTATTTTAAATTTCACATACAGCATTATGGATGGTTATTGACATAAAGGTGTCATCAGATATTTTTCTTTTAATTGCATCATTCTTTTTTGGTGTTAAAAGTGATTAGTGTTTAAGATCCTGTGACCAAGACAATGAAAACAAGGTTAAGTTATTGGACAGATATCTGACACAGACTAATAGTTAGTGATAATGTTTTTGGTCTGGTTGTCTTTTTGTTCTGTTAAGCAGTGTCCAGTGGCCACTTGACGATGCAAAATTTGAAACTTTAAAGGATTTACGTGCCAAAATTCCTGAAGAGTTTGAGAGTGACTCGGGTAATTATCTCTTCATTGTATTAATTAATTCAATTGTTCTGTTGGAGCATAAATGGTACATTTATATATTAAGGATTATACCCTTTATCAGATGACCAATTTGATTTTGGCGAAGATGAGGAAATGTCAAACGAAGAAGATCTAGTTTCCTGTAATTCCAATGTTCCAGAAGATGCAGCAGATAAAGATGACGAAGAAGATTTAGTTTCCTATAACTCTGATGCTTCAGAAGATGCAGCAGTAGATAAATATGAAGAAGAGGAAGTTGAAGAATGCCCGGCTGATCTTGGAACTGGTTGGGGTCGGATTATATTTGCACCCATGAAAAGGGGTAAACAAGTATTGATGCATGTTTGTCGATCCGTCAAACATGACGGTTCCGAGGGTGCTCTGGAGCGCGTTATTGTGACACAGTCTAAAAATCCTGCCTTACACCGACTAGCTAAGAAGTCTTTTTGGGGAGATTTATGGCCCTTGAAGTGGGAAGACAAACAGACGGCATTATCCCAACGAAATAGGGCAGCCAAAAGCAAAAGTTTAGTACCTCCCCTTTGATATTGTTCAGTGGGCAGTTCAATTTACCTTTGTAGCAGTGTGTATGCAAATTGAAAATTTACCCAGAAATCCTTGGCTTTTAGAAGCTCCCATTTGTGTAACAATTCATTACAAAGTAAAAGTGCTTCTACTTGTCCAAACTTTTCTAATTAGCATGTAATTATCAAAATGTAGACACTAATCAAATGAAAATTGGTATAAGATCCAGCGACTCTGGTAAACATCCAAGCTAAGTAAATATGCAACATTTTACTCCTATTTTCCCTACAGGTTGCAGTTCAGACTTCATACATTACCTTCAACTGCAATAAGGTTGGTTCTTCTGCAACTGTAATAAGGCTAACTAGGCAGGATTTGGTTTTTCTAGTAAGTGCTAACAATTCGTAATAATCAAATATGTCCGAGAGGATTAATCTACGGGTCCTGCACAACCAAGGCATCAGCAAGATGCCCACCATGTTGTGTTTTTAACATAGAACAAGCATGTTGATATGCCTTGAATCATTTGTTTGCCGGAATACTACGGGGAGTCCGAGGGGCAGAGCCCCCCGCCTAAACGGTATACGTAATGTATTATGACTGGGATTGTTTTCCGCTTTCTAGTCGAATTAGGGTTTATTTCTTTGCCCTATATATATGCATACGTTGTACCTAGAGTAAGTATCTTTGGTATTCTGCTCAGCAATAAAACTCTGGTTTCTCTGCCGTGGAGGTAGCTAACGTAACAGTTAGTGAACCACGTTAAATCCCTGTGTTCTTTATCTGTTTATCGTTCTCGTTTGATCTCTCGTTATAACAAATTGGTATCAGAGCGAGGTTTGATTTCCGCCGAGAACGATGTCCGGATCCATGATGAAGATCGACAGGTTTACCGGGAGAAATAGTTTTAGTCTGTGGCAAATCAAGATGCGGGCTTTGTTGAAGCAACAAGGTCTTTGGTTGCCGTTAGCTTCAGATAAGAAGGGCGCAGATACATCCACCGCTGAGTATGCGACTATGGAAGAGAAGGCTCACTCTACGATTATGTTGTGTCTTGCGGACGACGTAATCACTGAAGTCGCAGATCAGGAAAAGGCCGCTGCTTTGTGGTTAAAGTTGGAAAGCCTCTACATGACGAAATCGCTGACCAACAAGTTGATGCTGAAGCAACGTCTTTTCAGTCTGCGCATGTCTGAAGGCACGCCTCTTAGAGATCACCTAGATCAAGTTAATACTATTCTGCTTGAATTACGTAACATTGATGAGGTGGTGGAAGATGAGGATGCTGCCTTAATGTTGCTGGTGTCTCTGCCTCCGTCATATGAGAATTTTAGAGAGTCTTTTATCCACGGAAAGGATACTATAACGCTCGAAGAGGTTAGGTCGTCTCTTCATACCAGGGAGATGCGACATAAGGCTGCTGGAACAGGTATAGAAAATCAGGCTTCCGGGTTGATGGCAAAGGGAAGCAAGGACGGTAAGAAGGGAAATAAAAATTTCGGCTATAAATTACCAAAGGACGTCTGTGCCATATGTAAGGAAAAGGGTCATTGGAAGAGGGAATGTCCTAAGAAGAAGAAGCAACAAGAACATAACTCTGGATCTGCAGCAGTAGCTCAATGTGGAAACACATCTGAGGGAGATTTTGTTCTGCTAACAGATGATTACACACATCAGTCTGATGTGTGGTTCCTTGACTCTGGGGCGTCCTACCATATATGTCCCAAAAGAGAGTTATTTACTACGTACAGCCGTGCAGATGGGGGCAGTGTCTCTATGGCAAACGGGTCTGTCTGCAAGGTGGTTGGAATCGGCTCAATCAGGTTTAGGACACATGATGGGAGGCTCTGCACATTGAAGGAAGTCAGGCATGTGCCACTCTTGACAAAGAATCTGATATCTTTGAGTCTGCTAGACAGCAAGGGTTTCAGTTTCAAAGGTGAAGGTGGAGGTTTGCATGTTTGCAAAGGTTCTGATGTGATTCTGAAGGGTGTCAAGCATGGAACTTTGTATGTATTACAGGGTTCAACAGTCACAGGTTCTGCAGTTGTTGCTTCAACTGAAATTCAGGGATCTGATATGACCAGATTATGGCATATGAGGCTTGCTCATATGAGCGAACAGGAAATGCAAATTCTTTCAAAGGAAGATCTTCTCGGGGGTCATAAGACCAAGAACCTTGAGTTCTGTGAGCATTGTGTGTTTGGGAAGCTACAGCGCAACAAGTTTCCTAAGGCAGTTCATCGGACCAAAGGCACGCTGGACTATATCCATTCAGATTGCTGGGGTCCCTCTCGTGTTGAGTCTCTGGGCGGTCACAGGTATTTTCTGTCTATCATTGATGATTATTCCCGGATGACTTGGATATTCATGATGAAACATAAAAGTGAGGCGTTTAGTAAGTTCAAGGAGTGGAAGACTCTGTTAGAAAATCAGGTTGGGAAGAAGGTCAAGAGGCTGCGAACAGATAATGGTCTAGAATTTTGTTCATCTGAGTTTGATGATTTCTGCAAAGATCAGGGTATTGCTCGCCATCGCACAGTAAGGGCTACACCACAGCAGAATGGTGTAGCAGAAAGAATGAATCAGACGCTTTTAGCGAAAGCAAGGTGTATGCTTTCGAATGCAGGTCTTGCTAGACGGTTCTGGGCAGAAGCGGTTTCAACAGCTTGCTATCTTATCAATCGGAGCCCACACACAGGCATTGACTGCAAAACACCTTATGAGGTGTGGACTGGAAAAGCTGCAGATTATACAAAACTGAGGGTCTTTGGCTGTACTTCTTATTATCATGTAGATGAAGGGAAGTTGGAGCCAAGAGCTAAGAAGGGAGTTTTCATGGGCTATGGTGCAGGTGTGAAAGGGTACAGGATCTGGTCTGACAATAAGATTATACTGAGCAGAAGTGTAGTTTTTGATAAAAATTCTATGCTGACATCCAGAGAGAAGGTCACTGATGCACCATAAAATGAGGTTGGTGTTAAGGAGGTGGAGGTGCAATTCAGTCCAGAGGAGAATCAGGCACCTAAGTTGGTTGACGACCAACTAAAACCATCAGTTACCGAAGAGCAAGATGCAGATGAGTCTGAGAATGCACCACCAGAGGAAGTTGAACATCGGAGCATTGCTACAGACCGACCTAGAAGGGTTGGAATAAAACCTCCAGCGAGGTACAGGTTTGACGATTTGGTAGGTTATGCATTGCAGGTGGCCGAGGAGGTGGAGGATCACGAGCCGTCCACCTACAAGGCTGCAGTATCTGGAAACGAGTCAGCACAATGGCTTGCCGCAATGGTAGAAGAAATGGAGTCTCTTATCAAAAATGGGACTTGGGAGCTTGTAAAACTTCCTGCTGATAGAAAGGTAATTACTTGCAAGTGGGTTTTCAGAAAGAAGGAAGGAATGTCAGCTGCAGAGGGTGTCAAGTATAAAGCACGAGTGGTTGCAAGAGGTTTCAATCAGAGAGAGGGAGTGGACTACAACGAGATTTTCTCACCAGTGGTCAGGCACACTTCCATCAGAGTGCTACTAGCCATAGTTGCACATCAGGATCTGGAACTTGAGCAACTAGATGTGCAGACAGCTTTCCTGCATGGAGAGTTGGAAGAAGAAATATACATGAGCCAGCCAGATGGATTCCAAGTTCCAGGTAAAGAAAATTACGTCTGCAAGCTAAAGAAGTCCTTATATGGGCTAAAACAGTCCCCCAGGCAGTGGTATAAACGATTTGATAGTTATATGGTGCATCTTGGCTATCACAGGAGTCCGTATGATTGTTGTGTGTACTACAATGATACGCAGAATTGTTCACGTATTTATCTAGTTCTATACGTTGATGATATGTTGATCGCTGCTCAGAATAAATCAGACATTCAGAAGCTGAAGGGGTCTCTCAGTGCTGAGTTTGAGATGAAAGATCTGGGTGCTGCTCGGAAAATTCTGGGAGTAGAAATCTATAGGGATAGGAAGAAGAGAAAGCTATTCCTATCACAGGAAGGGTACATCAAGAAGATTTTGAGCAGATTTGGAATGTCTTCAGCCAAGCCTATAGATACTCCAATGGCATCTAACAGCAAGTTGGGAATGTACACGGTTCAGACTTATAAGGAGAAAGAGTACATATCTCGAGTTCCATATGCTAGCGCAGTTGGAAGTTTGATGTATGCTATGGTCTGCACTCGACCAGACTTAGCATTTGCTGTTAGTATGGTCAGTCGGTTTATGGTTCAGCCTGGGAAGGAACATTGGCAAGCTGTTAAAAGGATTTTCAGGTATCTTAGAGGTACCTCAGATGTCGGTCTCTGTTATGGGAACGATACCCGATGTTTAGTGGCTGGTTTCTCAGATTCTGATTATGCTGGAGATGTGGACAGTAGGAGATCTATGACTGGTTATGTGTTCACTCTTGGAGGTTCTGTTGTAAGCTGGAAGGCAACTCTACAACCTACGGTTACTTTGTCTACTACAGAGGCAGAGTATATGGCCTTGACAGAAGCTGCAAAGGAGGGAATTTGGTTAAAGGAGCTGGTTAATGATCTAGGCTTACATCAGGATCAGGCTATAGTGTATTGTGACAGCTTGAGTGCAATATGCTTAACCAAAGATCAAGTCCATCATGAGAAGACAAAGCACATTGATGTCAGGTATCACTTTCTGAGAAATGAGAAGAGAATTAAAGTGAAGAAGGTAGGGACAGCTGATAACCCTGCTGACATGTTCACCAAGCCAGTTCCTGAGAGCAAGTTCCAACATTGTTTGGACTTGCTCAATATCACAAGTCAATAGTCTGAGCCCCTGTCTAGGGGCATCTGAGGCAGAGAAATGTTCTGGCACTGTCATGGTGCATCTGTTTCTGTTGCTGGGAGGATTCAAGTCAAGGTGGAGATTTGTTGATATGCCTTGAATCATTTATTTGCCGGAATACTACGGGGAGTCCGAGGGGCAGAGCCCCCCGCCTAAACGGTATACGTAATGTATTATGACTGGGATTGTTTTCCGCTTTCTAGTCGAATTAGGGTTTATTTCTATCCCCTATATATATGCATACGTTGTACCTAGAGTAAATATCTTTGGTATTCTGCTCAGCAATAAAACTCTAGTTTCTCTGCCGTGGAGGTAGCTAACGTAACAGTTAGTGAACCACGTTAAATCCCTATGTTTTTTATCTGTTTATCGTTCTCGTTTGATCTCTCGTTATAACAAAGCACGAACAGTTCCATATACCAGTTCATCTGTTAAACTGTTTTTGTAATCACTTTGTGAATGCAACAGATTAAACTAATTAAACACTAGTTTAAGGCATTAAAAAATCCACCAGATAAACCAGAACTGCATAATTTATTTCATCAAAACAATCTACCTTTATTAAGCCAAATTAAGACTTATTTGACACCAACTATCAACATGAGGAGACGAAGCTTATCATTGATTTCTTCAAGATCAACTGGATCCTTGAATGCAAATGGTGGTTCCACGCCTGTGAAAATGTAGAGAGCTTTAAGTTCTTCAATGCAGGTTGTTTGTATGACAGCTTGGTAACCAACTATTTTCCGCAATGCACTGATCTTTTCCCATATCTTTTCTTCACTGTAAATGACCTAGAACAGGTAAAAATAAATAAATCAATACCTCCCTTAAAAATTGAGTCTAGTTTCTCACACAGCAGATGTCTTCGACTAGTAAAACATGAATTTTTGCTCATTGTGGCTACGAAATGAAGTAAATTATCACCCACTGAATGCAACAACTCCAATGCAATTTGAACGTAACAAATGAGCTGTTATGTTTACATGTATCAAATACGTGACCGAAGAATCATTTCTATTTATGAAAAAGATTTGAAGGTAAACTCCTACCTTTATTGCAATGACAGATGTGTAAGTTTTCCTAAGTCTGCATCGCAGTTTAAAGTAGAAGTAGGGTTATACACTTACGCACTTTCACAGGATTGCATACAAATTCATCTAAAGGCTATCCGTGAGAGCAAGGATACAGAAATATAAATACACAACATGTTCATGGTTCAACTAGTATCAGACTAAGGCGCGGCTTTAATCATCTTAAAAATTAGTTAGAATTTCAAAACATAATTTGTTCATATTCTAACTGATAAACTTCCTACATGTTTTTCAAGAATAGGTTAGCTATTCTAAAGGTATTCACTGTTAATAGAATTGGATCTAATCAAGCCTGCATATAAAGTTTGTCAAATAAAATTCCCCTGCAACGTTATCAACAAAAATATGTGTTTGTATGATATAAAAACGATTTGAGAAAGTATTGCTTTTGGCCCCCACCTGTTCGGAAGGAATATTTTTTTTCTTCATGGATGCCTCTTCGACAGATCCACGGTTAGCTGCTTTCGACGGAACCGTATGGAGTACAGAATCTGCTATTTCCTCGTGCAATGTTTTCGAAAGATGTTGCTCCTCAACTACAGCTCCATTCACTGAATGACTCTGATTGCCCAGGGTAGCATTGGATGCAGAAGAATAATATGGAGTACTGTTAGGTAACACTTCGTCTTCAGGAGTTTCATTTGCTGCAGAAGCATACTTTTGAGAATATAAATCGTCTTTATCATACAGATGAAGTCCACTTTCATCAACAACCTCTCTCGCATCCTGCTTTGCTGAACAAAGAGCCGCCATTTCAGTCTCCCTTGAAGGTTTCTTCTCCTTCAGTGCCACGCTATCAGCGATTCCCACATCTTTCCTCTCTTCGAACACTCCACTTATTTCTGGAATTACAATTCTGGCACCATTTTGTTCATTTTCACTGACTTCCATCTTTCCCGCTGGCTCCTTCACTGGTTTCTTTACCTCTTTATCATGGACTTCATCCAAAATGTTTCCGTTTCCCCTTGCTCTTGTCAGCTGAGTAGTTTCTTCTATTGAGTTATCTTTTTGAATTCCTGGCGTCATCTCCTCTTCTTTGTGCACATCCATATTTTCATCATCCCCACTTCTTATGACAACTCCCTTTGACTCTTTGGCAGATACTCCATCAGCTACATCTAATGGAACAAGACGGACCATAGAATCTGCTACTTCCTCGCGCAAGTTATCTGAAGGTTGCTCCTCAACTGCAGATCCATTAACTGTTTGACTCTGGCTATCCAACTTACCATTAAATGGGAAAGAATTATATGAAGTACTCATAGGTAACACTTCATCTTCATGGGCTTCATTGTCTGCGGAAGTGTAATTATCACCATACACATCGTTTTCATCATACAAATGAAGTCCACTTTCATAATCAATCTCTCTCTCATCCTTTGCCTCTGAAGCGTAATTATCACCATATACATCGTTTTCATCGTACAAGTGAAGTCCACTTTCAGCAATCTCTCTCGCATCCGTTGTTTCTGAAGCGTAATTATCCCCATATAAATCGTTTTCATCGTACAAATGGAGTCCACTTTCATCAGCTAGCTCTCTCGCGTCCCATGTTTCTGAAGTCTCCCTTAAAGGCTTCTTCTCCCCCAGTGCCATGTTATCAGCGATCGCCTCATCTTTCCTATCATCGACCACTCCCTCGCTACCCACAGTTTCACCAACTCTCCTTGGTCTCGACACTGGAGTTTCTTCTTCAAACCGAATACCTTGTGTCTCCTCTACTGGCATCTCCTCTTCTTTGTGCTCATCCACATTTTGACCATCTCCACTTTTGATGACAATACCCGCTGCCGCGCTAATTGCTTTTGCAATTTCGTTGTCATCCAGCTTCTCAGCCATCGAAGGCTCCTCTTTGGCAACAAGACTGTCAACATTTTCCTCATTCTCTCTCCTTTCTTCTTGGACCACTCTATCAGCACCTATTAGCCGGTTTCCTTCCTCTATAACAATGTAATTCTCTACTTGTGCAACATCATCAAAATTTAATTCAGAACTTATGTCCTCTCCAAATGGATGCATCTCATAGACAGGCTTCTCATCTGCTGCTATGTCCTTGACCAAAATCCTCTCATCTACATTTTCTTCTGCCACTCCCTCGGCCCCTTCGTACTGACCTTCTTGCAAGTCCTCTATACACATGTTTAATGGATTCTCCTCCTCAATTTCTTCTCCACCCATTTCCTTCATGTCTAGTAAAGGTCTCTCCTCTTCCTCCACAGAAACATCCACATTCTCATACACATCTCCATTTACACCACCCACTGGATTTTCCGGTTCACCGTCATTTAAAAACTCACTTACAATCTTCTGCTCATCATCTTCTAGAACCTCATACTGAATGTCTTCCTCCTTGATATCTTCAGTGAGATCATTCTGGTCATCAACTTCTACTTCTTCTCCTATGCACTCCATTTCATCTTCAATGTTCTCCACATTCATCTCTAATGGACCCTCCACCTCAACATCTTCTCTAACCTTCCCCTTCATGTACAAGGGCAGTGTTTCCTCTCCCTCCACTCTTACATCTACATTTCTCTCATCTCGGCTTTCTTCCACATCGCCATATCTTTCCCTAGCTAAATTCTCTTCTCCAGTAGTCTCACCATTATCTAAATTCACATCAACCCTCTTCTGCTCATCTTCTAAGACCATTCCTAAATTGTCCTCACTTTCCCAATTTTCTTCAATCACATCACTTGATCCTCTCACTGGTTGGTCAGTTACTTCAATATCACCCATATTCCATTCCACAACCTCCATAGGTACTACTTTCTCATCTTCCATTGTTTTATCAGAAATTTCCTCTCCTCCAAACTCCCCCATCCCTCTTCTCAACTTGTCTTCCTCTTCCACCTCTTCAATATCACCCACACAGTAAACATTTTCAAGTATTTCCCCTTCTCCAAAATTGCTCCCACCACCACCACCACCAGTAGAACCCCCCATCTCTTCATCCCCTCTCACTTCCTCCTCCTTCACAGGTTCTAAACCCAACCCCACATTTTCTTCTTCTCCTCCTCCTCCTCCTCCTCCACTTCCACCCCCCTCAGGAAACTCAATTCTCATTTCTAAAGTTCCATTAGTATCTTTAATAAATCTCTTTTCCTCCTCATCCATCATCCTCATATCCTCTCCATAATAATAACCCTCTTCTTGTTGTTGTTGGTCTTGTTGTTGAAATTCAGGTATCCATAACAACTTACTCATGAGCTTCTCTGTACAAGCATAACTCCCAAAAACAAAACCAAAAGGAACAGCAAAAGCAAAGCCAATTGTTGAATAAATCATTAAAGGAGGTAGAAGAACTGGCGCAGATGAAATAGTTGCTCCTGTAATCATAACTTTCTTCCCTATATTCCATCCTTTTTTCATCATCCAACTCATTTTGCTTTCTGCTTCTACTGGTTTAAACTCTTCTTCTTCTTCTTCTTCTTCTTCTTCTTCTTCTTCTTCTTCTATTTCATAATTTTCATAATTCCACTCCATATTCTCATCCATCCTCCTACACCACCACCACCAACAACAACAACAAGAGTAGTCGAAATCAGTAAATCAGATTAAGTAGTTGAAACAAATTAAAACTTTTAGAAACAAATTACCTTTGTATAAACAAACTGGTTGGTGTTACTGCTAGGGTCTAGTGATGGAATATCTCGTAAAGAATCCAAGTCGTTGTTCACAAGAAAGTTGTTTTGGCTGTTGATGAATGATGAAGATGATGATGATAGCGATCAGAAGGGTGATGTAAATGTGCATGGGGAAATTGCAGCAGGGCAGAAGATGAGAACGCATTCCAACGTATAGAGCAGAGAGAGGCAACACCTGCTGCTTCCTAATTGACGCGTGTGCTGTGCTCTTCTGACGAACTGATATTGTTTGTTATTTTGTTACTTACACTACGGTTACACTTTACGTTTTTCTGAAAAACGAGGTTTGGGGGCACTGGTCACGTGTTATGCCGTGACCGTTTTATTTCAATACAAAAACGTTTTTAGAGGAAGCCGTTTTATTATCAACTGGCTTACAATCGCCATAGCATAGCGATGATGACCGTGTAAGTTATTCTAAGGAATTGCTAGGTAATTCATTCTGGTGGATCCGTTTGGTGGTTAATTCACCCATTAAAGATAATTTAATTTTTTGTGTTAAAAAAATTATTTATAGGACCAAACACGTATGAAACTTTATAATATTTTTTCTTAAATAATAAAATTATCCATTTGTCTATAATCCAGAGAAAATGTAAGAAAGGAAGTAAGAGATAATGATTAATGAGTGAGTTTTTTTTTCCTTTGATCTTACTAGTTCATCAATCGTCCAAATAAGTCCAATACCAAAAACTGCTAGAAGAGATGATTTAACGCTAATTCAAGCTCAAATCTTTTGTATTTAGTAGGTTAATTTCTTTTAAGGAGATCCTCTCTCCACTAATAACCAACTACAATAGACTTATCCTTTTAAGGGACCAATAATACTCCTATTTCTAATAAAACTTTGATTACCTTAACTTGGAAACTAAGTCATTCTAAAGATAACACTTGGCAATATAAATTTTTACACAATTCAAATTACCACGAGGCAACCCAGAGTTTGATACTTTCCGAGTGGTTCTACACCCACGGCCGGGGAAACCCAGAGTTTTTCCGGTGGAACCACCCTTTTGGAGATAGAATGTTAACCATAGATAACTGGGTCTTAAATTTTCAAGTCAGTTGTTGAGGTTGGGCATATTCACTGCCACCGGTGACTAATCGATAGTGAATTAGTTGATAGACTTTAGTTCCAAACTGTCCAGAGGCTGTCTCCTGTTCTCCGAGGAGACAACTCATAAACAGGGAACATATTTCAAAAATTAGGAGGATACATATAATAAGGGCAGTCGAAGGAAAATCAACTGATTTTACTTGGGGGATTATGAAGCAGATATAGTCTCTAGTCTCTACTCTCTCTTGAAGAGATATCGAACAAAAGAATTGCTGCCAATACTGAAGGCGTTTACAGACAGACAAAAGGTATTCTGCACACACCATGCCAGCATTATACAGGCAAGGCTATAAGAAACTCAATTGATCCTTTTCATGGCAGTCATGTTCGAGTAACTGAATCACCTACCAGGAGCAGAATATCCCAGTATGAGTTTGAAAAAAACTAAAAGTCCATATGTTCCATAATACCAACTGGAAGAGTAAATATTTGAACGAAAAAACTTAAAACAACATAGTGTGATCAACAAAATCAGGCTATCAGATCGGCTGTTGTCAATTTAAAACAAGATTGGCAAAGTCTATTACATAAAAAGTGAAAACACATTAAGGTATCTCTCTAATTTGTCTTTCTATTTGTTGGTGAACATAAGCATCATGGATTCATGGTCTATTCTCAGTTCATCTTATTGATGAGTTCATTAATATTATCTCCACGATTTCCTGCATCACCACCATCACTGAATCGTGTTTTCTTTAGCAGCTTACCTCCTTCTGGCCTAGTCAGTTTGAATGGCCATAGAAAATTCACTACCTCCTTAAAATGTTTACCAACAGTAGCAATCTCGTGTACAATATCTTCGATACATAGAATACCATACTGCCCCAGTGCCTGTAAAATGCAAAAAGATGAGTCGCATACAATAAAGCCCATGTGTGGGGTCACACATGCATGAGATAAATGGCGGTTACGTAAAAGATCTCCAGCAGATACACAGAGCAGACCTCACATTATGAGTCCCCACAAATTTCAAGGTGGTCCTTGTTGACAGGTTAAACATGAGTAAACAAAGTTCTAATTTTGTTATCATTCTTACCTGCTCGATGAGGTTATTGTCTGTTAGGGGAGTTTTCTGCTTGTCAATCTTTCCATAGCCTTTCTTGCGAATCAAATCTTTTACTGTCTGAAAGTTAGGAGACCTGCAAGAGTCAAGTACATTTAGTAACCCAGTTAAACTATTGACAACAAAGAAGAAGCAATATTTGTTTATTGATACAGATAACGCTCACAGTTTCCTGATACAGGGGTTGCCATCTGGTACAATGGAAATGTTTCTCAAAAAGAACTTTTGGAATACAATTTTGGCAACAGCCCAAAATTTGAAAGTTAAGTGAAGCCAAAGAAACTCTTTTCGAGTGTCTTAGGTGACAATGTGTCTTCTATTGCTTAGATTCGGTAAGGATTAATATCAAATTATACTTCATTATTGAAAGATAATAAAGTAAAACCAGATTTCTGACATCATAGCAATAGTTCTTTCCTTACCCATAAGTGACATATGGTTCAATCCTCTTCAAAATATCCATAACTCCTTCATTTGCCTTGACAAAGACAGCACTGTTGATTGATCTCAACTTCAAAGAATATAAAGCCTTCCTGGTCTGAAAATGCATATCATTGGTGCTGAAACGTAAACAGAAAGTCAAACAACTGAAGATAACATGAACAAACTAAAAAGACTACTATTCCAACGTCCATCACTCACCCACGAATACGAATGACAAAAAGCAACTTTGACCCAGGGACAACATTTGATGATGATGTTTGCTGCTTTTTCCGGTGTTTCATCTGGACAAAATCCAATTCCTGACAGCAATATTGCAAAGCAATAAGCACTCTATAGAAGAAAATTTCATAATATTCATATGAAAAGGTTAACACGAACCAAATATGGTCCAACCGTGCCGGTTTCAAAGATATGCTATTTAGCAACCAACCAACCACATACCAACAGAGGAATTTGTTATACAGACACCCCTGTCCACAACACTAAATGAAACAGTGCGGACTAACAAATTGAGAACTAGCCGATGCAATAATTAACTTAATTCATCATTGGGAAACATATAAATCTTTTCTGAACGGATGGTAATCAAATGCACCTTATACAACTACATTATCAAGAACAAACACCTGTCTTAACTAGTTTGCTTATTATGAAAGGCGGCATGACCTAACCGACCTTATTCTGGTATGCTATTACTTTTGCAACCACATACCAACACTAAAGGAATTCGTTCCGTGAATCAATCGGCGGCATGCCCTAACAACAGTGGGTCTTATTCTTATTCTTATAGCTGAAATTTTAATTTAGTGATAATAAAAAAGACTCATAAAATCAAGTAAGAAGAGAGAGGCATAGACTGAAACTTTGATTACCTTGTTACGATACTCTTTAATGAAATCCTCAGCTCTTCTGAAAACTAGTGCTTTGTTCTTTTTGGTTCTTTCCTTTTTAAGTTCCGCCTCTTCTCTCCTTCTAATCGCCCAATCGTCATTGCTTTTTCTCTTCTTAAGGACTATCTCAGGGATATAGTTAAGTGCTTTTGGTGCTTCTTCTAATTCTGCCATTTCAGAGACAGAGATTGTGATTTTGAACTAAAATCCGACGAGTCTTCTTCTGAGTAAGTGGAAGAGAAGAAGAAAGAGAATTTTGTTAAGGATGGGTTTAGGGTTTATATTTTAGGTCGGTATGTGATTTTGGGGCTCCATTTTGGATCCCAACCATTGGTTGTTAAAGGTGAGGGTCAGTTTAGTTTTATACGGTCCTGGGCGTAAACTGTATCCGGAAGACTGGAAGGTTGCTCCAAGAGCCACCGGGTACCAACATCCCAACACCACCTCGTGGTTTGCACTACAGCCTTTTTATATATATATATATATATATTGTTTTTTTATAAAAAGTTCAAATTCATTTAAAAATAAAATGATTGAATATTTACAGACCATCACTAAAACCGAAAGATAAGAATACAACTTATGCTACAACCGAAAGATAAGAATACAACTTATGCTACCACCGCATTCCAATTAAACAAGATGTTGCTTATAGGAATTCCTCCAAAAATGTCTATTTCAGAAGCCCATAATATCAGAGTAGCTTTCACCTCCAAAAAAATGTCTTCCACTGTCTTTTTCCCCCCCTCAAATGTTCTAAAATTTCTTTCTCTCCAAATATTCAATATCACTGCGTATGGTAGCCATTTCCATATCTTTTTGTTTCTTCCCGCCACTACATTGAGATGCCAAGCTTCAAAATTTTGTTGAAGATTTTCATTCATACACCAGGAGATTTTGAAAGCCTTAATGAAATAAAACCACACCTTCCTTGAATATTCACAGTGACAAAATAAGTGGTTGCTATCTTCAACCTCCTCATCACATAGTTTACATGATAAAGAAGAAACTGATATACCTCTGTGTTGAAGATTATGTAATGTGGGTAATGAATTATGGAAAGCAGACCAAAGCAGAGTAGAGACTTTAGGTGGAATTTCCTTAAGCCACAGAAATTTCGGGAAAAGAGGTACCTGAGATACAGAGTGAACATTAAGGGCTTCGTAGCATTTTTAGTAGGGAATTTGACCGAATCCTCATTAAAGGACTTTACTGAGTCTTCTTCTTCCGTAAAGGTTGGGGGAGAACCAATCTTCCTCATTAACTCAAAGTAGATGTTTCTTACTCTTGAAGATGCAACTGCTCCCAGCTTAAGTTCCCAGTTTCCTTGCCCATCAACACAGTCCACTATGCGATTCCATTTTGTTCCTGCTTTTTTGTACATCATTGGGAATAGATCCTTTAAAATTCCACCACCTCTCCAATTGTCATGCCAAAATTACAGATTATCAGCCTTTATATTCCTAGTAGATGGATCAGTGGTTTGTCTAAATACTGTATTATGTCTTACTCCCTCTGTTTCTACAAAAATGTTACTATCACTTTTTCATTCTAATATAAAAATAGACTAAATTAAAAAAATGATAATAACATTTTTCTAGAACATAGAGAGTATTATTTAAATTTATGTTCTTATTTTTATTTTCATAAATATATAATTTACTTTGATTTTAAGAATTAAATAATTATAAACTTTTTTAAATATTTTTTTTTACCTTTTTAATATTGACTATTGTCGAATAGAATAATATTTTTGATTAAAAATCCACTGAACTAATTTGAAATTTTATATTTAATTATAACGAAAAATATTAACGATAATTATCAAGATTTAATCTTTGAGTTGTTATTGTCGCTGTTGGAAGCCAAATTCTTTAAAACCCCATTCACGGAAATGAAAATGACCAACAAAAAAAAAGAACCATCTTCACGGAATTTAAAGAAATTAGCCCCAGTATACTTAAGCCCAGGTGATATTGCTTCTGATTTCGCAAATTTTGTCCATGGCGGCGAAGAATAGTTGCAGGTGGTTCGGTTCATTTTGTGAACAACACGTTCAAACCTATAACTTTTCTTCTCTTCGATAATTCTAAAATGCTTGGTCTGAACTTGTTTAAATTTAGATCTACGCCGAATCCTTAATTAAATTTTAAGTTCGTAGGTTTTCAAAGTTACAACGACCACTAACATTTTTTTGTGAATCCCAAGTGGATAGTTCTGTTTGTTTGTCACTTAAAATGTCTCAACCCAGATGTCTAAACTATATTGGGATAATGGTTCATATATTGGTTCTTCATTTTGGTCAAAATAGTTTCTGTATTTTAGCATTACAAAAAAAAAAAAAGTTTCTATATTCGAAGTTCATATAGTTCCGACTCATTGCCGTTTAAAACTTCCGAACTCTAATTGATTACAGGGACAATGGGTCATTTTGATCGAACCAGTTTCCTAATCAAAATTCATATGGTTCGGACGTAGACATAAATGTCTGAACCCATAAATTTGGACTTTAATAATTTTTGGGGGATAAGGGTTAGTACATTGGCTTGTTCGAGCAATTATGCTCAAGAAGATCTTTAAAAGAAAAGTAGGGAATATTAGAGGAAGAACTCCTAAATAACTTATTGTACGTGATAAAGAACTAGCCATGTATGCATTACATGATTCTTATTACAAGAATGGGTATCTTGATCTATGTTTTTGGCGTCCCACTCATGAAAGGACTAGTGAGAACTTCATAGGGAAGAAATGCATTCTTGGAAAAACCAGGATGCATCCATGGTTTAATTTGAAGATAAAGTGGAAGATTTAAATATCTCATATTTGGTGAGTAAAGCACCTTAATCTGAAATATAAAAACAAATGATGAAATTAAATAAAAAATATTTTTTGTTAGATACTTAGGTTTTGTTTCATGGGACATGAATGTGTTGGAATACACGGCACGTTTGCACGCGTGATGTACTGGAAATATTCAAGAGACCAAGTCACTTCTAATCTAGCTAGTAAATCCAGTTTATTATATCTAGATAAATTACACTTGGCAAACACGGTTAGTTTGTTCTAGGTTTATTGATTTTTATTTATCGTATCACTCATATAAGTAGAAATTATTTACTTAAATGTAAAACTATCTCAGTGGGTGCTACTGAAGATCAATAATATTATCTATTTTATGGGTTTATCCGTGGACGTAGACCATTAGTGCCGAACCACGTAATATTGATTTGTTTTTATTTTATTGTTTAATTATATTTAATTTTGATACGTAGAGTTTATTTATCTTACTCATTGCTCCCTACAATAGTCATTGCTGGCGCCAGTAACAAATTATAAAGCTTTAGGTGACCTACGACATCCCATATGTCTCGGTTATTTCCACTTCTTTAACCACATTTATCATACTCTAAAATATCGTTATTTTCGATTCTTCTTCGTATTTCTATGATTGGAAAATTGTCTTCACTTATTTCCTTTAATTTTATATGTCATTTTTGATGTTTCTTCACGTCATTCCTATTACTCGTTTTTTTTTTTTTTTTTTTTATAGAAATCACATTTCAATTTGTTCAAGTCAAAATAGTGATTATATGATGCTTACAAGATTATCAAAAACACCAAAATACAAGATAATCAAAACCCAAATACAAATGACGACTTCAATTGGAAGTAAATCGGGAAGACAAAGAGCCATGAACCGTAAAGATATCCAAGTTTCGTGTAAGTAGTCGTGATGAATGATGATGTGATCCGGAGTCAACTCCGACCGTTGAAACTGATTGCGTTATTCTTGATTAAAAGATGATCCAAAGAGAATGGAGTATCTTGCCCAAAACCTTGTAAATCCGAATGAACCCGGATGTCATAAATCTCACTTGTTTAAAATGATTCGAAAGCGAAGCCGAGTGTTATCGTTGATGTTCTTGATGAATCGAGAAAAAAAAGACAAGAAACACCATGGAGATTTGAAAGAGTCGTTATTAGAGCGAATAGAAATTCATCGAAAAGATGAAGAAAAATTCGCCCAAATAGCGAAGTGTGTCCACAGACACCAAAACAACAAAAAGAAAACATAAAAACATAAACTAAACAACTAAAACTCATTAAAAAAACTAAAAATTACTAGATCTAGCCCAAAAGAACTATATCCGAACAAGAAGATGAAGGAAACTTAAAGGGCTTTTTCTCTTTTCATCAGAAAAAACAGAAAAAAATAATAGGTTTATAATATTAATATTCTTCCTTCGTTCTTAGTTATCCCTTTTACGATTCATATTCATGTTTTATATGTTTTTCGTTCTTAGTTCACTGTTTATTACCTTTATTTCCTATAACAATTTAAATAACATGTTTACATATAGAGGTGCGATCAGTGGTCGTGTCGAAATCAACTAAAATAATCGAGTTCTTATTCTCTAAAAATATAATGAAGTATAGGAGTAAGAACAAGTTCGTTCCCACAAGGAGGCAGCAATATATGTGTATTTTCAGTCACGTAAGTAAGTAGCAAAGGGGGTTTTAATCATGTTTGAAGCTAAATTAAACTAAAGCAAATAA
>JAJJMC010008872.1:1489510-1510872 GCA_023531435.1 Papaver californicum
AGGTTCAGGAAAAACTACTTTATATGTGTGAATTATGCACCTATCAATCAGTTCACATACTCAATCTCACAGAGTTATGAAAAAGTTGTCTAACCATTGGATCTTGTAAATTTAGACGGCTGAGATTTTATAGAAAAACACGAGTTATGGTCTATGACCTGATTTAATATGTTAAATACTATTCCCCTTTTGTATTTTCTCTCTTCTACCGAGATTTAGTAAGTGGTCCATTAACTTTTTGTTTCTCATTCTTTTCGTTTATTCCACTGTTCTGCAAAAGAAATTGTTAATAATTGCAGTCGATCGATGATACTTTTGGATTCTTTAACCGTAGAAAAGCTTTAAAAAATCGAAAGTGGCCCTTGTGTTTCCCAGGTAAGGGAAAATTTTGTGTTCAACATTGATTTTAAAACCAATTCATTACTAGGATTTTGATGGGGATTAGGATTATGGGTTTCTATATTTAGAGATTCTAGTGTCTTGGATAATTATTAAGACTTTATTATTCCCAATCTTCAATTAATCTATTACATTTACAGTAATTTTGATTTATTTACTAGATTCAGACCATTTAGTATATCAATCAATTGTTAATTCTTTTCTTATTGTTACACATAGATGACTATTGGGGATAAAAGTACAAAAGTAGTTACGGATGGAAAGTTACTGAAGCCATCCGTAGACATGTATTTTCCTTCTATTGATGAGGCTGGGAATTACTATAAATAATATGGAAAGAGTTTGGGATTTTCTACTCGTATGAGGTCATCATATGCTACTGCACGAGGACCGCTAATAACTAGAGTGGTTTTTGTATGTTTTTGTGAAGGAAATTACAAACGCAAACCTTCTCAAAACGATCAAAACGATGGCAAGCTTAAAAGGAAGAGAAATATTTCAACCATGAGAAAATATTGTAAGGCTATGGTATGCATAGCTTTGGACATTGAACTTCAAACATGGTACATTAAATTTTTTATAGAAGATCACAATCACGGAATGGTCTCTCCTGAAAAGCGGCATCTCATGAGGGCAAATAAGGTTATGCCTCCTGCAGCAAGAAGCTTGACAGAGAGACATTTAACAAACAGAAACTCCAAGTCGGCAAGGTAGCATCACTTTTTGGGGACAGTGGGAATGTTGGATTCACAGCAAGGGACGTTTATAACCATTTGAGAACAGTTAGGGAAACTTTAATAGACGTAGGAGATGTATAAGTTGTATTGAATTATTTTAAAAAAAGAATAATTGATAATCCAGGTTTCTACTATGTTGTACAAGTTGATGAAGTTGGTAGGGCTACAAATTTATTTTGGGTTGATGCACGTTCACGAATGGCATATAGCCGATTTGGAGATGCGGTCTCATGTGATACTACATATAAGACTAACAAGTACAATATGCCTTTTGCTCCGTTCACAGGTAAAAATCATCATTGCCAATCTATTATTGGACTGTTAGGTGATAAAAATGGAAACACATTTACTTGGTTGTTTGAGACTTGGCTTGAAACAGTGGGAGGTCATTCTCCAATATCTGGCCATGACTATCCAATTGCGACTGTGTTCCCCAATACTCGCCATCGTTTTTGCTTGTGTCACATTAAGAAAAAATTTGGGGAGAAACTAAGTCATATATTTTTTAAGAAATCAAAATTCAAAAAAAATGTCAAGCTGGTTACTCGTTTTACATGTACAGTTGAGGATTTTGAAAATAAGTGGCATTCCATGTTGGTTGATTTTGATTTGGTGAAGAATTCATGGCTCAGTGACTTGTTCGTTGTTCGTGAGAAATGGATACCCGTGTATGATAGGGGTACTTTCTTTGCTGGAATGAATTCAACACAAAGAAGCGAAAGTATATATTATTTCTTTGATGGTTATGTGTACTCTAGAACATCCCTACGTGAGTTTGTGGAAAGTTGTGACCAAGCATTAGAAAGAATGTATGTACAAGAACGGGAGGATTTATTTCTCATGATTTATTGGTTAAGCATGCATCAGAATTCTATACCAGTGTTGTCTTCAATAAAGTGCAGGAAGAATTCAACACTATTTTAAAATACCGGTCAGACATACATAATATTAATGGTGATGAACACATTTACAGAGTCCGCTAGAAAAATGTGTGAAAAGGTGTTACAAGAGTTCACTGTGAAGATTAATGAGGTAACCAAAAAGGATGTTGTAATTGACATAATTTCGAGTTTGTTGATATCCTTTGTAGTCATCTGTATCATATTTTAGTATTTCGGTTTTATGTGACAAAGATTCCACCTCATTTTATAATGGAAAGATGGACAAAAAGAGCAAATATATCTGAAGTTTTGGAATTGATAGTTTGGTAATGAAAGATGATAAAATTGGGATGGAAGCCATGCGGATTAGTCATTATTGTCGACTGTCAAAACAACTAGCTTATATAATGGGTAAATCTTCAAAAGCTTATGATGTGGCAATGGATTTCCTCAATCAAGCATTTGAGAAAGTTCGGGAAATTGAAATGGTTGAACTTGGACAAGAACATGGGAAAGATATGGAAGAAGAATTATGTGCTAATGGAGAACCATTAATTGCTGATAAGTCATCTACCATCAATGAACTAATAGCTAATAATGAGTCATGTGCTAGTTCTCATGCAATGAATATTTTAGGCAATCCATGCATTTCCCAAACAAAAGGTAGGAAATCCGATAAAGCTAAGGAAACTGCTGAAGGAAACTCCAGTTATAAAAGTGGTATTGAATCAAAGAAAAAAAGATAGAATCTGCAGAACTTGTCAACTGGTTGGTCACGACACTCGCAATTGCCCAACAAAAAAAGAAATCCAGAAGTTGGGTGTTATGAGTAGCATAAGTATGTATGTCAAAAAACTTACTTCTATACCTTGTTTTTCTTTCATTCAATATACACTTTTAAACTTTTAAAATTTCACTATTGTTTCAGGAAATTGATATACAAGGGATTATATTTGGTGTACTTTGGAAGGAAAAACATGCACCAGTGATTAGAGGGGCTTATAATCCCAGTTTTTTTTTGTATATTCACACTGTAAAGAACTATGGAGACTGACTATATATATCTTGGTAAATTTTTGTATCAAAAGTCTTGCAGTGACTTCTATAAAAATTCGAATAATTTGTATTTGCAATCCTGTAATATCCAACTTTCGGTATGTAAAGGCTTAATAGTTTTTTTTTTGTAGAAAAACTAAACACATACTCTTATTAACAACTTCAATATTGTATATCAGAATGGTAATGCATAAACAATTACATGAAACATGGACTCAAAAATAAGCAACAAAGGAAAAAATGAAGCATGAAACAGTCTTTATGAAATCATTAGTTCATTTTCAAATGGACATAATCATTCATTTCCTCGCAATAATCACCTCCTTGTCTTAGTGAAATCACACTAGCAAGTATATATGCCATGATGCCTAGATAATCTTGCTCCGCCAAGACAGGTCTGCAACTGTGCAACAAAGGCTGCAGAGATTTTTGCAGAAACAACACTAGCAAATATTTCCTACCTTTACTAACAATACTGCAGTAAATGTAAAAGAAGTAGCAATGGGAGATTGCTTACATACTTTCCAAAATAGTTGCTATAAACTAATTCGATATTCACAAATGAAGTGTCACCGATAATTTATGAAACTGCTTATCTAAGACATTGGACTTTCTAAATATTAAAACTCATAATCTCAATACCCAAATTAAAACCCTAGAAATGAAATAAATTGAAAATCCATATAAAACATAAAAAAATTGGTCACCTAATAATCGTTTCGAGATTTTAAGACTTTTCCATTAGTAAAACAAGATAAAACTTAATCGGAAAACTTTTAATTTATATTACTATAGAAAGTGTTAAACAAAAAGGATTAAAGAAAAAGAATCCGTTAGGAGGAGACGGAGAAAAACAGTCAAAATTATATTATATATAAAATCGGGTCATGGGTTGCTCTAGAAACCCGTGTGTTTTATCAATTAATCGTAGCCATTAAAAGTGGTGGAAATCAACGGTCGAGGCACTCTATGTCAAACTAAGTCTGTCAACCGATCACGCCTCTTACATATATACACATATCTTTTATATATATATTTAATAAAGTTAGAAACAACAAGATTTTATCGTATGATTGGAGGACAAGTATATTTAATAATGAAAAAAAACCAATACTTTCTCGTAAACTTTTTGGTTGTAGGTGGCAAATGATATTAATACTTCATCTTATTTTCTTAAAAGAATTTACATAAAATTTTAATACTACTATAAAATAGATGATGAGATAAATTTTTGGCTTTCGGAAATATAATAAATTTATTTATTTATTTTTCCTTAAATTAGAATTATAATTTTGAAAATAAAACAAACCTATCCAAGATAAAATGATGCACAATCTTAAAAACTAGATAAAGGAAAAAAATATTGCTCAAGTTCAAAAAACGAATGATTGAATGGAAAAAAATAATTCTGTAAGTTATTATTGATCTAGCCTACAATCAAATTTCACAATGGCTTTCATTACCAACTTTATTTGTGGCTTCTTATTTCACCATTCATCTTGCGAAACCCTTGTTTAATTACACATTTTAAGATTTATCCTACATGTTTAATTATATATATGTGTTTTAGTTCATTTTGTTAAACCCTTGTTTAACTAAACATTTTAAATTTTTTTTGAGAATTTTCCCCACATCAATGTATCCTCTGGTTTATCCAGAAAATGGGATTAGATCGTGGTTACAGTTAAAAAGGCACCACAAAACTCATCATATCCTGTTAACTGCTTCTATACAAGTCAAAGAGGGTGATCATGGAGTTGTGACCTTATCCGAATGTAAGCTTAGTTACAAAGACACCCCAGATTGGCTTACAGGGATTACTGGAACACTCCTCCTATCAATAATACAAATTGGGAGTATATTTGTGTGTTACACCCACCTGGCTATACTAAAGTCACCTGTGATGCGTCAATCAAAGGTGATACGTCTATTGAAGATGGAAACATTTCAACATTTATCTTACATGTGTTTAATTATATACATGTGTTTTGGTTACGCATACAATATATTACCACATTTTTATTTATTTATTTTTTGTTGAAATTAAAATTATAATTTTGAGAATTAAACGAATCTATCCAAATTAAAATGATATACAATCACAAAAACTAGACAAAAGAAAAAAGTTTTGTTCAAGTTCGGAAAACGAATGATTTGAAATGTAAAAAAAATAATTACGTAAGTAATTACTAAACTAGCCTACAATCAAATTTCACAATGGCTTTCATTACCAACTTTGTTTGTGGCTTTTTATTTCATCATTTAATTTACGAAACTCTTGTTTAGTTAATCATTTTAAGATTTATCCTACATGTGTTTTAGTTCATTTTGTTAAACCCTTATTTAATTAAATATTTTAAGATTTATCCTACATGTGTTTAATTATATAAAGCTTATGAAACAATTTATAAAATGAAAAAAATAATTAAAGTGCTGACAAATATTGATGAAGATGATGAAGTTCTTATAATCGTTTCTATAAAAAATATGGGAATTTAAGAGTACGATTGGAATAATACCTCTTCTTCCTGTTAATGGACCTGCAATCATCAGATCGAGTAACCTAATTTTAATTGGAATTACAAATTTCTTTTCTTCATTCGTTGATTGACCAGTAATGGAAACTTCATACATTATTAAATATATATTTTTTTTGAAATCCTAGCTTTCCTCTTTGCAACAAGAACTTCTTTTACCTTTCTTTCTCACCAAGAAAACGAAACAACTTAGACAATTACAAAATGTTGACCGAAGTCATTGAATGTTAATGTTATAAGCCACTACAACTGTGGTAGGGGTAATTTAGGCATAAAACTAGGTCTTACACAAATTGATGTCTTTTCTACGTCAGATTATCCTGGATTTAATTTCCCTCTCACATAGCTAAACAGAGAGTTTAAGACACGAAAAGGTCACGTGACTCATTCTGGAAAAGGAAAGTATATTGTACAATTTATTGCATTTATTTGCCGCCCGATATATACAAAAAAAATTATAATCTAAAAAACATTTTACACACTCTTTGATCGTAGCCACATCTATAGACAACAATTCTGAAGGCAGTCATGGAAGTGGTAGAGACAACGACAGTAACAAGAAGTCTAAAAGGACGTTGTCAATCCAAAATGCAGACAACTATCAGGATAGATTTGGAACTAAACGATCAGAGAATGTTCATACAATAGATCATAACATTTGTATTCTTTTGTTAACTATCTCTTAATTGGGTAATCAACTATCCTTAGTTGGAAGAAGGGGTTATTACTTAGCGGATGGGACCTATCCAAAATTACAAGCTAATGTTCAAGCTTATGAACATCCAACTACCATAGTGCAAAAATGCTTTACCAAGATGCAAGAAGGGTCCGAGATCGAAAAGATGTTGAACACGCATTTGGCGTCTTACAAGCAAAAGGGAATATTGTGAGAGGTCCAGTAATATATTGGATGAAAAAGACTTGAAATACATAATGTTGGCATGTGTAATCATGCAAGACATGATAATCCAACACGAGCAGCAAGATGGGGCATGGAAAACACTTGGACATGACAAATATAGAGTTTTTCGTGATACTACACCCCGGTAAGACGTCAACTATCATGAGTTAAGAAATGAGCCAATGTATAACCATCTCCGTGAATGTCTAACAAAGCATGTTGAGAAATTCGGTACAAACGTGGCACCGGACTAACCACTGCAATAGAAGAGCTATGAAAAAGAAGGGTGAAAAAATCTGACGATGTTTCTTTGGGTCCGCAACTGTTCTGTTTTGGCGGGTTGTTTTGGAATACCAAGCGTTATCGAAACATCTATTTATTTTAAGGTGTGTTTCTCTAGTTTCCAGATTGATAATGTTTGTTTAATTTCGATAATGTTATGAATTTTAGAGATCTCTTGGAGCGAAAACAGTGCATAAAGTGAAATAATCTGATGACTATTTTTTGTTCCGCAACTGTCATGTTTTGGAAGGTAGTTTTGGAATAGCAAATGATATCGAAACTTTGAAAAAAAAATTCCTTTGAAAAGTGTGTTTCTCTAGTTTTCAGATTGATAAAGTTCATTAAAGATCTACAATTACGAAACATAAAAATAAAAATCTAGAACTACAGAACCAAAATACGAAATTTAAAAACAATAACCAAACCCAATCACTCTCTATTGTTGAACTGAATTTTTTTCAAGTATTTAGTTTTGTTTTCTTTGAAGCCATTGATGCCCTTCCGGAGTTAACTTAGACATATCGGCTATCATCAATTTTTCCTCGCGTTCTTTTAACTTGTCTTTCCTACGTCTTTCTAAAATTTAACTATCATCTTTTGATTGTTGCGATTGAGATTCTTCTTGTTATTTGAGATAAGTTAAGAGTTTGTCATTGCTTTCACTAAATATGATATTAACCGAATAGCTTGAAGTTCCTCCAAGATAGTTTGCTAGTTTTTGAGCTTTCAAGTATTTCTTTTTGAGTCCTTTTTATTTCTTAGTTGCAACGTCATTGGTATTTTTGTAGGAGTATCGACATTTGTATCCACATTTTGCGTTGCATCATCATCGGTGTCAACATCTTGGACTATGGTTTGTGCGGGAGGTAGGACATTGGTAAATGTTTTGTAATCAAAACCGGAATCATGTTTGAATAACTCATAGCACTCATCAAAATCTATGGGGTTTCTTAAAAACCTCTAAGTAATCAATTCGACCATGAACCATCTACAATGTAAATATATCTAACTAGTGCAAATCATAATAATAACTAATCAATATAAGCAAAAAATATAAACAAAACCACTTACCAAGTCCTCGGACGACCAACCACTTTTTCCTCGATATAGTTTTCCGAAAATACCGATAAATTTTTAACTTATTTTTTGATAACACAAATTAAATGTTCTAAACTTTCTTTTTCTCTATGGTTTGGATTTCCATTAGTTTTGGTTACAAATAATGGAGCGATTTTATTCCAATAATGATTTTTTGCTTGACCAATCATCGTAATTGCATTATGTGCTTCACATAGTGCAATGTCTTCCTCCGTAGAAAAATTAATTTGTAAATTTCTAAGTTTTCTTGTTTTGGAAGTAGACATGGTTGTAGAGTAGAAGAGATGAAAGACAATAAGGTGTGAGTTGAGTAGAAGAGTAGAGAAAATAAATAGATGGTGAAAAAAAGTAGTCGTTTCTAGCCGTTAGCAACGGCTAAAAATATCTTTTGAATTTATCCTCCAAACGACTGATCATTAGCCGCCTGGGTATGAAAAATACCCATACGGATGATCATCGGTCGTCTGGCTTCAACTTTTAACCTAGACAGGTGATGATCAGCCGTCTAGGTTTCTGGACAGGGGAACATCACTCGTTTGGCTTGGATGTCTGAACATCACCCGTTTAGGCTAGACTGGCTCTTTCCTTCGATCAGACGAGTGTTTAAAAGAGTTGAGGGGAAAGTGGATCTTTTCCTACACATAGTGGTACCAAATTTGATCAAATATAGTGAACTCCTTCGATTTTAGTGAGTGTTCTCACTCCATAGCTAGCCCTTGCTCTTAGATGATATCTATTCTAAGATCACAAAATTAAGAAGACTTATGAAAAAGATAGGTTTTTATTCTTAGTATCATATAATGGGTTTGCTCCTTCAACTCAATTTGTGTGTTTATGAGAGAGAGATTTTGAGCCGTAAGAATACGGTTTGTTCAAATATCCCTAGGACTTTATATTTATATCTGTTGTCTTATTTTTGACCGCCCATACTATATCAAGTACACATTATGGTACCATAGATTTCACATTCTCTATTTCATATATACAAACATTATTAAAGCGTTGTTGTTTAGTCGTTGTTGTTAGGAAATAAGATGAATACTAGTTAATACGTCATAAAACCAAAACTATAGTAGAAATTATTTGTCTTTATATAACTGAGATGAGAGATATAAAATTATTGTTGTTTAGTCATGATATCAATGTACCGAGTATGAAATGAGAGATGAAGTTATTGTTGTTCTTTAGTTATCGTATCAGTGTACTGAGATGAGAAATATGGGATGTATGTGATCGATCGAATGTCTTTGCATGAATGTTTCTTTGTAACCCTCTTACCTCCTCAGAATATAGATTTTAATACCCTCTTACTCCTCGTAATATAAATTTTAACACCGAATCATATAAATTCTTAGTTTTTATCAACTCGACACTTAGCTTGGGATCTTATGTTTCTTTTATATAGATTTTGACTTAATGACCACTATTAATCACATTAGGTTGGGGTAGGGACGAAATTAGGAGAGAGCTAACCTGGACTTAAACCTGGGTCTCTCCCTAAGTCCACAAACCTATTTCTCTCTCTCCTAATTGTTGGCTTGATCAAAACCTCTAGTCTGAGCCTATTATTTTTTATAACCCCCTGGTTCCATTCCTGGGTTGGGGTAGCTACTAGATTTTTTTTTAGTAGTTACATAACTTACACTAATAGTCTTAGCACGTGTAAATGACGATTGATTGATTTATATGCTTACTTGGCTGAGCCGGTGAGCCCATACGTATAAGAGAAATATTTCTGAAAAGGATGTACAATACAACAGTATTCTTATATTATCCCTAGCTGAAGAAACTGTAAACAATCCTTACTTTTGAATGCCCCTAGTCAATTTAGTGAGGGTTAAAGCAAGTCTTATCATGTAATAGTTTCATCTTCCAAATTACATGTCACTTCGACATTTGAAATAGATCATGGAAGTTTAAGTCTAATGATGAAATCCAACAAAACGCAAGTCCATTTGGCGTTTGACTAGTCAAGTGTTAATAATTTCTAGTTTTGTCCACATGTGTAACATGCAGAAGGTGAGAGAAAAAAAATTCAAACATGTAAAAGGTGAACAAAAAAAATTAAAAACGTTAAAGTTAATTATTATTTTTTTAGTCGGCAAAGAAAATTCATTGATCAAAAAATAAAAGGGTACAAAACCTTTGTACCACCCTAAAAGAATATAAAAGAAAAAAAACTAAACAAAAGAAAACAAAACAAAGATAGTAACAAACTACCATCTTACTTACAAGTAATCATAATACAATTTTGACCAACTTACAATAACATATTGATAACTAGGCATTTCAAAATACTTAAACATTAGACACCAAGTAAACAAAGCATATTTTGCCTTACTTTAAACTGCAACAGCTGTGCTTTCTTTATTGCTGAAAACTCTTGGATCTCGTTCCATCCATATACTCCAACATATGACAACTGAAATCAAGTTCCAAATTTGAAACTGTTGTTTTGTGCTGTGTGATAAAGGCCAAGAAAGAATCATGGTTCCAAAATCCTTTGGTATTGTAAAATTCTATCTTAGTTTCTCCTTGAAATGGTCCCATATTTTCATTACAAATTGACAATGCAATAGAAGATGATTACTAGGTTCATTTTCCTGATAGAATAAACAATTTTGTGGTACATTTATACCCTTATGTACCATATCTATGGTCGGTAGACTATTATGAGCCAAAATCCATAAGAAAAAACAAATTTTTAGTGGATATTTTTGTTTCCAAATGAAATTAAAAAAAGAATCATGAACCTGATTTTCCAAAGGACCTGTAATCTGACCATAAGTAGTGCAAACAGAAAACTGACCTTTGTGTGAAATTGCCCAAGTGATCGTATCCTCCCGATTATTTGTAATAGTAACTGATTGTAGATTGAAGTCCAGTAATTCATTGCGGGTTGATGCATTAAGTCTTCTTGGTAAAGCCAAATTCCAATTTCCATCTGCTTGAACAAATAAATCTGCTACATTCTTCTCTTTGGATCTTGTTAAACTAAAAAGAGTTGGATATTTTACCTTTAGAGGCATCTTCAAAAGCCAATTATCCATCCAAAAGTTGATACTACTACCAGAGTTTACTTTGAATCTAATATGACTTCTAAAGATAGATCTTGTCTTCATGGTACTTTTCCAAACAGATTTTCCATAAGAAATTTTTGGATATTTTGAAAACCACCCATTAGATTCAACTCCATA
Source organism: Papaver californicum (assembly GCA_023531435.1). NCBI lineage: Eukaryota > Viridiplantae > Streptophyta > Magnoliopsida > Ranunculales > Papaveraceae > Papaver > Papaver californicum. Next base: position 1,500,599 of record JAJJMC010008872.1, read on the forward strand.
CTTTTCTTCTATCACTTCTCTCCATAAAGCTGTTTTCTATGTTGCAAATCTCCAATGCCATTTAGTTAAGAGAGCTTGATTCATCTTTTTTATATTTGTAATGCCTAATCCACAAAATTTCTTTCTTTTACAAAGAGACGTCCACTTTACCAGATGTAATTTCCGATTCCCTTTATTATCATTCCAACTAAAATCTCTCATAAACTTCTTATATAGTTTCTTAGCCACATAAACTGGTATTTCATATAGAGACATGTAATATATTGGCAAACTAGCAAGGACACTGTTAATGAGAGTAAGTTTACATGCTCTATTTAAAAGTGGCTTTTTCCAACCAGCTAGCTTCACATTAAACTTGTCTATCACCTTATCCCACTTTGCAACCTCACCATTTTATCCCCTAAAGGCAAACCGAGATAAGAAGTAGGCAGTTGACCAGTATAACAACCAAAAATAAAAGAGAATTGAGTAAGATCACCTTCATACCCTACACCAAAAAATTAACTCTTTGCAAAATTAATTTTCAAACCAGTTAGTTGTTCAAAAGAAAGTAATAAGGGTATAAGATTCTTCACTTGTTCAATGTCTACATCTGAAAAGATTGAAATATCATCTGCAAATTGCAGATGATTTATAAATTTACCACCAGTTGAAGCTTGAAACCCTGAAAGTAAACGATTTTTTTGAGTTTGATGAATCATATAAGATAAGGTCTCTCCCACTAAAAGAAACAAAAAGGGTGACAATGGGTCACCTTGTCTGATTCTTTTTTGGGACTTAAAATATCTTGTAGCAGAGCCATTCATAATTACTGAAAATCTAACAAGTTCTACACAACATCTCACCCAGCTTCTCCATCTTTCTCCAAAACCCATAAGAGCAAGAATTTCATCTAAGAAATCCCAATTTACATGGTCAAACGCTTTTTTCGAAATCCACCTTACAGGACAATTGATGGGATTTTAAGTTATATCGCAAGTGCACGATTGTCGATTAGATAGCATACAATTGCGGATTCGTTCCACAGGGATTTCAGAATCGTAATTTCTAACTTTTAATTAATTATTGTGTTAATAACAAATTGAATAATTTTAAATGGATAAAATAAATAAATAAAAAGATAAAATAACTATACAAATTAATCAACCAAGAAGATAAAGGTCTAGGGTTTTGGATCCACTACTTTTGATGTTTGTACAATTAACAATTCAATTTCTTAAATCTACTCTCAAATTACTCAAAACAATTTTGATCCCAATTTCATGTTTTGAAAAATAAAACGTTAAAAATATTAAGTATAATCTCCTTTGCTTATAAAAGATCAACAACTTAAAAACTATTCAAAACAATTATTATGAAGCATTTTTTTAGAAGAGAAATTATTAAACATTAATAATACAAATAATATAGTAGATATATCAAAGAAATTAAATATTAAAAATACTCATCAAACTAGCTTCCGCCTCTACCCTAGAAAAGGATTTTAGCTACTCATGGGAAGAAAAATAGAGGAAAAACACTTAGCCGTATATTCATCAATGTAAAAATGCTTACAAAGAGTTTCTATCGACTTAACGACAGATTTCAGGCGCAGTGAATAAAGCACAAACTTTCAGTGTATTAGACTGTGAACTGTCGCAAGAACTGTTAAGAAAACTGTTGCTACAACTATTGAATACAAAGGAATAGAAAACGTTTTTTACGACTGTTCATGTGATTACCAAAAATCTAGCAAATTGTGATTACCAAAAATCTAGCATCTTTGGATCACAACCAATAAAATTTGAAAATCATATTAAAGTTTGATATCTTAAAATAAAATCAACTCTTATTAAAACTTAGAATTCGATAACCCGTTAGAACAAGAAATGAATTGACTCAAACATTTAACGTGGTTCGACAATCAAATTGTCTACATCCACGGGTAATAAATATTTGTATCACTTTTATTATTCATCATCATAAGTTACAGGAAAAATGATATGCTATAGAATCATAATCATGTTAATCAAAGTACAATTGAACTAAAATTTACACAAGTCTCATCCCTAAACTCTTTGTTATGATCTTATGCCTTATGTCTAATTTTGCTCCAGATTTTCCAGTCCCTTTTCTTGTTTATGAGCTTGATATTTATAGCCAATTTGATGGGTCCCTCCAATTTACCTTTCCACCTATTTATTCTTATCCATCCTTGGAGCGAAATGTAATCCCGTAAAACTTATTTGTACTTTCTACAAGACTTGATCATGCTTCCCGCAAGTCGTATCATGCGTATTGCTTGTTTCCCTTAGTTTCTCACTTGTTATCCCGCAACTCTTCTGCGGTCTTGTATTTCAGTTATTGTCTTTGGATTTGGGTGAACGTTACGGTCTTATTAGAATCGTAGCATGTCTGACACGTGGCTCTTAAAAGTGACTTGTCATGCTTTGGTTCTTTTTTGTTCCGCAACTTATAAAGTTGATACGTGTCTGTCATGCATCAATGCTCATCATTTCTCTTTATTGTGCCAGGCTTCCCGCAACCTGGGTGTCAGTCAGGCAGCAAAGCTATCTGTTTCGAGCAGTGTGTCATGCTTTCCCGCAACCCACGTGTCGATCATGTGACAATGCTGTCAGGTTCAAATCTTATCAAATTTCCAGATGTCTGTTCATTACTTCTCAAAGGGTTTTTGTTTCTCGTCCCATCATAACTCGTTATTTCTCCAATAGTTTTTGAACACGTGTAGTTTGGAATCTATTCCCTCACAGTTCAGGAATGTGATTTCTTCTTCTTCTTCCTCGAGCTAAAGAACCCTATAAATGGCGGTGAACTTTTCTGGATCGATTTTTCTTGTTCCTGGCAAAATCCAGCCTCCCCTAATCTCCCCTTTAGGTCTTCTATTTATACTATACCATCTACTCCTTCCAAATCCTTGTCAAATCTTCTCTTTAATTTTAAAATATCTTCGGGAATTATGATGATCAAAATCTCAGTGACATGATCTTCTGATTTTCTTTCCTTCTACTCGATGATGTTACTTTGTTTGTCTTAACAATGATATTGAATGGTAAAGAAACAAATCCAGTGAAAAATGAACTTCCAATTTAGCAGAAGAATGAACTTCTAAAAGACCACCAAATTTTGCAGAAGCATCCTCCCAATTTAGCGTAGAAGAATGAACTTCTAAAAGACCACCAAATTTTGCTCCAAAAAAATTGAAAAATTCAACCCCCATAAGTTGAAAGGCACACCACGAATCTCCATCCAAAAACCCTCAGAATAAGCCTCCTCAAGTGGTATAGAGTTAGCATTTTCCCACCAGGGAGAAATTCTGATAGTTAAATCTTCTAAATTACAACAACCTCTTCTGAGAATTGAAATTTTGTCATCCATTGAAGCAAAGTAAAAAGCCTTATTACTTTCGAAAGGAAAGATATTAAAAACTTCTTGAACAGTAAATCTTTGTGCTAAAGCTTTACCAATTTGTGCCCATGAAACTACTTCTTTGGAGGTTTCAACAATTAAAGCTTGATTCCAGTTTTCGATATTCCCAACATTCGCACAAATCTCTTGGCTTTACAAAGATGAGCAAAAAGTCTCCTGCTCATGAAATGGTGTAGATGAGCTCTCATCATTCTTAGGACTCGATGCAGCACTTGTTTTGTGATTTAGAATCTTGTAAAAACCATTAATAAAACGTAGCCATCTATTGTTTTCATTTTTAGCAGGAAAACACAGAAAGTTTACGTTTATTTGAAGAAATAAAAGCTCTAAAGAATTCCCCATATTTATTTTGATTTCGAGAAAAAAGAACATGTTCTTCTCCTCTATGAATAATCCAATACCATTTTCCATAAAATCTTTTTCTTGTTTCTTTCTTCAAAATATTATTCATCCAGACTACTGCTTCTCTGCTAATGGTGACTTGAAGAACGTTTTTAGTGTTTCTTGTTTTTTCGTCAAATAAAATAACTTGATAGCTCTTAGATAGAATAAAAGACTTATATTCACAATCAATTGATATGGAAATCGCATGATTACGAGCATCTCTCTGACGATTAGATTTTTTATTCACCACTGACTGCCATTCCTGCTTCTTCACATCTGAATCACAATTCTCCCTTGCATTTGTTATCTCTGACTTCTTCCCCCTTACTACCTCCAACCATGTATTCCTTTCAAAACCCTGCTTACCATGTTGATCTGATCCCCTGTAACCCTTTCTTGCTTTGGTGTGAAGCTGATCTTCCTCATAGTCACAGCGAGAATTCCAGACATTGTCTCTCCTTCTTTTTAAAAAGCCATTGCTTCTAACTATTTATTTGTTAGCCGTCCATTCAATAAAGTGGGATCCATATCAATCACCCATAGCCATTCATTTAATTAAGTAGGATCTTTCTTTAAAATAAATTATTACTCCCTCCGTTTCAGGAAAAGAGTTACTTTCTCTTTAAATTTTTGTTCCGACAAAAGAGTTACTTTCATTTTTAATATAACAAACTTTCAAAACTACCCTTGTTATTTTAAGAAATGTTATTATTCTCATTATAAAGATATATGTAGTATTAAACTTTTTATGAGGGTAAATCTGGAAATAAATTACAAAAGTTATTCTCTCTCATCTTGCCTTAACAATTGTGCAAATAGGAAAAGTAACTCTTTTCAGGAAACGGAGGGAGTATTATTTTTGAAACGTGAATTTTATTTGCGTTTGACGCAATTCCAAGTTGCGTCTTTTGTCTTTAGTGACAGATTTAACACGATTTCGAATTGTGTCCAGCATAATTCGGATTTCCGTTTTGAATCCAAGCTCTCTTTCGAGAAGCTTTGGAAGATATTTTGGAAAAAACGTGGAACACTTCTATTTGGAAACTATTAGACTTAATATTCCACACTTTTTCTAAGCTCGGAATAGCTTGGATTCCAGCGTAAGACTTACTTTTAGAGTAAATGTTTCTCCCTATGTCCCAAAGTAAGTGATACTTTCATCTTTTTTAATTTAATTTATTTTTAGATAAAATTGAAAAAATAAAAGTATCAATTTTTTTGGAATAGAAGTAGTATATTACATAACCATGTCTTATAACAACTGCTATACTGGAACAGCTTTTATAAGGAAAATTTAAGGAATAATTTCATTCAATCAGTTCACAATGCCGTCAACCAAATAACACTTACAACTCCAGAATAAGTCGAACCGAACATAAATACATGGCATGGCAATACAATAGTGTTCTAAAAAAGTTGGAACTCTAGTGAATCAGCAGATGAAAGAAATGCTAAAAGGACATAGGAGCTCCAAATGCGACACCCAAACCCACAGAAAGCCCAATTCTTGCCACAATTCCAAAAATCTTCCTTTTCTTAAACCTCTTTCTCTCATTACCAGATGAGGAAGACGATGGTAACTGATAGGCACATTTTTGTGTCTATATTGCGCCAGAATATCTGCTTCGATAGTACTCGATTTTGCACTTATTACGTTTTTTTTATGTCTTTGTAGGTATTTTTGAGAAATAAACATTTGCGGAAAAATTGGCTCGAAAAGTGTTAAAGGCACCCGGGAAAATGGATCAAGGCACCCACATTTTGTATTGGGGCACCCCTTTCCATTTCAAAATTCCAAGGGGCGGGAACACAAGTTACACGGGAGAAGCTACTGTGGACTCTATTCACGGAGAAATTGGGATCTTTTGTGATCCAATTGTGACCCAAAAGCTAGAAGATATCCATACAAGACCCAAACAATCCAAATTACACATTTTACGCCGGAAAATTGGGTTCCCAGAGTGAACCTGGACGGAAAAAGGAGTCCAACTGTGATTAGGATTTAGGTGGATTTTGGAGAGTTTTGGAGAGTTCTGTTAGGTTTAGAACTCTCCCTAGGGTTTGTAGACCCTATATATATGAAGAGAAGCCGAAGAAATCAAAGAGGGAAGCTCGGAGAAGCTCAAAAATCACAGCCGGAAAAAAACAGGAAACGGCCGGTGCTGCTGCTGCTGTTGCTGTTGCTGTCGACGGAGAAGAAACAGAAGCGCGCACCATAAGAGTTGCTGTTCTGTTGCGTATTCCTCTTTCTCTTCATGTTGCTTATTCCTTCCTTGTAACGGCTGAACCATCTTCTGTAACGCATATACACGTATCAAATCAGCTGTGTTACATCTATTTCACCATTGTAAACACTTTTTGAGCAATGAAAGAGTATTTTGAGCAAGTTTTCTTCACCATGAGCTAAGTACATTTACTGGGATGATGGAGGAGGTTTTTCCCTCAATATTATGTGGTAAGTCTAATTTAATTTAATTTTTTTTATAATTCTTTACTTATTAAATTGCATAGATTTGAAATAGAAAAACGGTTTTCATTCAGTAGTGGTGTTTTTGTTTGATGGGTCATGCTGGGTTGACAACCTCTGATGTCCCATGCTTGTGATTTACCTCTGCTTGTTTACATAAAATCATATTTTGGCAATATTTGAGCTTAACTTATTTAAAAAGAATTACATGATTAATCACATAATTTGTTAGAAATAACTGAGTCCCGATTCCTGGTTTTCTCCATCTTTGATAAAATCATCTCTAGTTTATTTTGATTTTTTTATTTAATTAGATTAAGTCTATTATTTTCTAAAATCATTATCTTCACAAGTTCGAGAATCGAATCTATTTTACCACTATATTCTAAAACACATCAATTTTTGGCGCCGCCGACGCGGACTTGTTTTTAGGTTTAGGGTTTTAGATTTATTTTTAGGTTTTTATTTTTAGTTTTATTATTTTACTTTGTTCTATTTTACGTTTCTTTTGGTATTTCTCTTTTTGCTACAGGTTGGATTTTGGATCGAAAAGAAAGTACGCCAGAGATTTGGAATTAAAGCTAAAGACTTGGAGTTAAAAGATAAAGCTTAAAGAACGAAAAAGAAGACGAAGATTTTTATTAATTAGATTTTTAGTTTATTTTAATTAGTTTTAATTCATTTAGAAAATTGTATTAGGGTTTTTATTATTTCTGTAATTTTTCTTTATTTTCGGACACTTTTTGGACTTTCTTTTGGACATTTGGACTCTTTATTATTTTTAAACCCTACGGAAGGGTATTATTTAAATATAAACTGTTACAGGGAAGGACGACAATTACGATATTGTCTCGGCCCCTCAGGTTCGCACAATGACATAGGAGTCGGTGGCCCGAGTCGACTACAACTGATTCATCCCCCGCCTGGTACGGGAGGTAAGACTCGAACCCACGAATCCCCTGCAAGTGGGTTTACTGTATTCCTTCGTATGCATATATGTTGAGGAATTGAAAACGGATTTAATTTTCTAGTAAAGGGCAAGAACTGGCCATACAAGATAAGGACTCGGATTTCATCACCGTTTCCTTCTTGCCCGCTTTAGGAACACGTTACCAAACGCGAACCTAAAACCTTAAAATTTTGACTAGAAAGAGACCTATAGGGCATCGAGCTTATTGGAAAATCGTTCAATAGGACTGTAGTGGTTACTTTATTAGCCTAACTCGAAGTTCAGGAAGATTGTTTTAAGTTGATTAGAGCCGCCTTGTAACCCAGGGAAAAGTGCCAAAGAGACAGGTTATCAAAGCTCCTTAGAGCTTATCCTGTTTCTCTTCGACTTAATCTAATTCGGATCGTTCTAAGAGGTTTGCTAAAATTATAACCAGTTGCCTTTTGAAAGAATAGAAGCTGGTCTAGAAACAATCTAAGTGGAACCATCATGCTTTTTGTTTGCTAGATTCAATAGGTTTGATTTGGTTGAGTCAGCATTGCTTGTGTATGTTTAGAACCCCTTCCGGTAGGATTTATTTTTAGAGTTTATTTTTGTATATATTAGGAAGTTTTTGTTAGAAAATGTCGAACTGGTATTATGAGGACCAATACAATGAATATCCGACTGAATTTCAAACTAGACATTATCCATACTATCATCATGGTATGGATAGTAGTCGGGACCACCACCAACCTTTTAGAGGTTACTGCTCATACCAAGGTGATCCCAATTACTATTCGTACATACACCCGTCTTATGAACATGAAAGTGAGCAAAATTCTAGTTCTTTGTCTTGGAGGGATGCTCTAAACCAAATGCAATCTAGTACTCCCCATGATGATTTGAGTTCTTTGTCTTGGAGGAATGCCCTAGAGCAATTGTGACCTAGTTCTCATCATGAACCTAGTATGCCTCTAGAAGAATCACACGAGCAGTTGCAATCTAGTACTCCCCATGATGATTTGAGTTCGTTATCTTGGAGGGATGCCCTAAAGCAGATGCAATCTAGTACTCCCCATGAACCTAGTATGCCTCTAGAAGAATCACATGAGCAGTTGCAAACCAGTACCCCTTATGATCCATTTTATTTTCTAAAAGAATCCCTCAGGGAGTTGACTGAGAGTACAAAAAGGTTTGTATTAAGTGTGAATGAAATTTCTGCAAATAATAATTTTGCTCAAAATGATCTTAATTGCCAATATAGTGCTACCCTTGATAATTATTCACCTAGTCAAGAGGACGAGGATAGAATTGGTAATACAACTTATTTAGACGAGGTTCAAACATCTTCATGTTATTATGATGATAAGGATAGTGTTGATGAAGAACTTGAAATATACAGGCAGAGTGATCAGGAAACTGTCACTCCAATTGTGCTTCATGATGATAGTGTTATTTCTAGTTCAAATTCAAATAATTTTAATGATTATTTACTTATTCAAAAGGAAGAGGATTTGACTAGAGATATCACTGTTTTAGACGATGTAGAACTCTCTTGTTTTGAAACCGATAATGGTTTAGAGGAACGAGTTTATCCTGAGAATACTATTTTAGAGTCCAACGATTTAGAAACAATAGTTGTAGATAACCAAGATAGACCCATAGAGATTTTAAATATGAGTGAGGATCCACCACTTGATTATAACTTAGAAGAAGCAATTGACAATTTTCGAGAATCTGATGATCTAGAAATTAAGGAAATTGTGACTAGTCTATCTAGAGACACCAAAATTCTAAGTTTGGGGGTGATTATCATTCTCCCTGTGCTTTACCTTTAACTTCTTTTAGAAGTCCCTCACCTGGGACTTGATGTTTGTGCCTCTACCATTTTAAGAGATTATCTTCAAGAACTGTTTCCCGAACCTAATCATGTCCATAAAGAAGTTCAGTTGTTAGAAACCCATCCTCTGGTCGATGTGGTTTACCTAGGCGATAATACCCAAATTGACTTTGTTTTCCCACCAAAATATTTTCTTCCATATGTGGGAACGTCAGAATTTCAAATGTGTCACTTATTAAGTTTTAAGACTAAACCTAATTACTTTAGGGAATCGACACATTTGCTTAAGAATGACCACCTTCATAGTAGTCAACTGTGTGGGTCACATCTGATTGACTTTGAGGATCCACAATTATTCAGGTTATTATTATGTGCTTCTAAGTTCTTAGTTGAGTTTTTCCAGACTTTACAACCTGATCCTGTTGATCATGCCTATGAGAAAATCCAACCCATGAAAATGTTTTATCTAGACCCTTTTATAGACCCTGAACCTGAACCACAACTAGAAGTAGTTGTTGTAAACAGAAAACTAGATAAGGGTGTGCTCGGTTTGTTCATTTTCTTGGCCTGTTGTTGTTTCCTCTTATTTGTGATATCACTATTTGATTCAGACGACCCACAGTTGTTCCGATTATTGCTCTATGATTTTATGAGGTGACTAATTCTTTCCTAGTCTGGCTGAAGACTTTAAACTTAGCACTTCTTGGGAGGTAACCCATGCTCTTACAACACGGTAATATCTTTCCCTAAGTCCTTTTCGTGAATTGGTAACAGTTTCTCCTGGTTCGTATTTTTAATCATTCATCTTTAGTAACATTGATGACACTGTTTAATTTAAGTTTGGGGGTAAGGGAGAAACTTTTTAGTAAAATAATAAAGCTCTAGAATTTAGAAACCTGTGAACACTTCAGGGTGACAGTAACCATTCTAGGTAGATGGAAACTTATTTCTTTTTATAGGAATTGGTGTGCCCAGTTAAATGGTCTATTCATAAAAAGACAGAGTTCAGGTGTTAGAAATAACATGATAGTTGTCACCACATCTTGGAGTCTATCTCGACCATATCACTTTCTGTTTTTTGTTTTTACAATTTTGTGTTTCTCTAAGTGATTTGGTGGGGCCCAGTATCAAATTGTTATCGCCGCTAGGATGAAATAGAATGTTTGAAATCAAGCCCGATTCTTGCTTTATTCGAAAAAAAAAAGAAAAAAAAAAAAAAAAAAAAA
>JAJJMC010008872.1:1510972-1535225 GCA_023531435.1 Papaver californicum
AAAAAAAAAATAAAAAAAAAAAAAAAAAAAAAACACTATTGACACTTTGATAGCAATATGTGTGTATTCTCCCTGTCTCCGTCGCCTAAGCAAGCGTGGAACGCACGATCCATGGGAACTATCATGTAAGATGCTGATAAGAACCATGCGCTTGGATTCAATTTGATCCAATCATGTTGTCAATATATTTATCATTTTATTTTCAATAAATCGATCGCTGGGACCCTTGTATATACCAGTTGAGTCGATATTAATATTAGGTTTAAGACCATGTATCTCAATCTATTAGGATTCATCCTGGCACGACCTTCAGATAGATATGGGAAACACCGTTCACCTTAGTCAACATGTGCAACCTTCATATTTCTATGTCCATCTTCTAAATCTTTTCATGTGATTAATTGGGATAGATTCTGAGTCTTGTGGTTGAACAATTATCTGAGTAGAGCTCTGTTGTCTTATATATGAATTTTAGTATGCTTGAGTAAACACTCGTGTACAGCAGTTGGACTCATATAGGGTAATGATTCCCATAGCCGAAGAATTGAGTAAGCCAACTAAATAGCTTGTTTAATGTCTATCCTTAATCGGCCACGAGTAGCTAAAATTTGGAGTGCATGTTTTGTGGGTATACCTCTTGTAAACCCTCACGAGATAAAACTCGTCCACTAGGGACACCTAGGGGTTTAACGGCTTACTACATATGCCAAATGTAGTCGCGATTCCTGCGAAAGTGAGTTAGGATTTTATTTTATTAGTTTGCTCGAGGACTAGCAAAATAGTAAGTTTGGGGGTATTTGATAGGCACATTTTTGTGTCTATATTGCGCCCGAATATCTGCTTCGATAGTACTCGATTTTGCACTTATTACGTTTTTTTATGTCTTTGTAGGTATTTTTGAGAAATAAACATTTGCGGAAAAATTGGCTCGAAAAGTGTTAAAGGCACCCGGGAAAATGGATTAAGGCACCCACATTTTGGATTAGGGCACCCCTCTCCATTTCAAAATTCCAAGGGGCGGGAACACAAGTTACACGGGAGAAGCTACTGTTGACTCTATTCACAGAGAAATTGGGATCTTTTGTGATCCAATTGTGACCCAAAAGCTAGAAGATATCCATACAAGACCCAAACAATCCAAATTACACATTTTACGCCGGAAAATTGGGTTCCCGGAGTGAACCTGGACGGAAAAAGGAGTCCAACTGTGATTAGGATTTAGGTGGATTTTGGAGAGTTTTGGAGAGTTCTATTAGGTTTAGAACTCTCCCTAGGGTTTGTAGACCCTATATATATGAAGAGAAGCCGAAGAAATCAAAGAGGGAAGCTCGGAGAAGCTCAAAAATCACTGCCGAAAAAAAACAGGAAACGACCGGTGCTGTTGCTGCTGTTGCTGTCGACGGAGAAGAAGCAGAAGCAACGCACCATAACAGTTGCTGTTCTGTTGCGTATTCCTCTTTCTCTTCCTGTTGCTTATCCCTTCCTTGTAACGGCTGAACCATCTTCTGTAACGCATATACGCGTATCAAATCAGCTGTGTTACATCTATTTCACCATTGTAAACACTTTTTGAGCAATGAAATAGTATTTTGAGCAAGTTTCCTTCACCATGAGCTAAGTAAATTTACTGGGATGATGGAGGAGGTTTTTCCCTCAATATTATGTGGTAAGTCTAATTTAATTTAATTTTTTTATAATTCTTTACTTATTAAATTGCATAGATTTGAAATAGAAAAACGGTTTTCATTCAGTAGTGATGTTTTTGTTTGATGGGTCATGCTGGGTTGACAACCTCTGATGTCCCATGCTTGTGATTTACCTCTGCTTGTTTACATAAAATCATATTTTGGCAATATTTGAGCTTAACTTATTTAAAAAGAATTACATGATTAATCACATAATTTGTTAGAAATAACTGAGTCCCGATTCCTGGTTTTCTCCATCTTTGATAAAATCATCTCTAGTTTATTTTGCTTTGTTTTATTTAATTAGATTAAGTCTATTACTTTTTAAAATTATTATCTTCACAAGTCCGAAAATCGAATCTATTTTACCACTATATTCTAAAACACATCAGTAACTCAGACGACACCGTACCATTACTTTCCAGTATCTCAGTATCAGGTTTGATAAATTGCTGTCGCTGATGCTGGGACATGTCATACATCGGATCAGGCTTTATGTGTGGATGTTGCTGATGCTTGGACATGTCATACATCGGATCAGGTTTCATATATGGTTGTTGCTATACTCGTGCATACCCAGCGTAGGCTGCGGCATTTGGTACATGCCAAACAAAGGATTAGGCTGAGTGAGTGGTGGTTGATGATGCTTCTGTTACATTTCAGGTTGATAGCTTGGTTGCTGCCAATGCTGCTGGTACATCTCGAATGGTGTTGGCGAGGTGATTGGGTGTTGGGAATGCTGGTATCCGTGGTACGGTGCTGGAGCCTGCATCTGTAACCCATATGATAAGGCTGTGCAAGGGGCACCCCGACGGCAACATAACTGGCATGAGATTAGGAAAGTATTCGGGAAAATTGGGAATATGTCCCGGTATTATACCCTACGTTTGATGATATATCCCGTAACGGCTGGAATTAAGGAATATATCCCAGACGCCCATTTCAACCGTTAAATGGAGAATTTTCGCATGTGTGGGTTTACACGTGTGTTTAACTTTCCACTTCTACCCTTAGCTAGATCCTACGATCCGATTAGAAAGTGGTGGACACGTGTTATGAGATTAGAGCTTCATAACACACGGGTAGATGGCACGTTCCTAAGGGGTGTGTGTCTTCTCAAAGAAGAGAAAAGACGTAAGAAAAGAAAGACAAAGGAAGATTGAGAGACAGAGAGGAAGACGAAGAGAAATGGAGAGATCGAGAGATAGAGAGAAATGGTTTGATCGAGAGACAGATAGAAAGGGAGAGATCGAGAGACACACTGAAAGAGAGAGATCGAGAGACAGAGACAGAGATGATGGTGTGACTGGAAATCAACAAGAAGAAATCTCAATCGCAACTGTTACATAGAGAAAGAAGAAATCAACATCAATGGGTACTGGAAACAGGTATTAACATCAAACCCCTTTCTTTTTATCTCTGTATCTAACATCTTTTGTGTTTAATTTGCCTTTACATGCTACTTTTTTTTAGGGTTTGTTTGAAATTGAAATTAGGGTTTTGATGTTACTGAATTTTGGGGATTTTTTTTAATAATGAAATTTGTTGATGAAATTATGGTTTGATTTTACTGTTTGATGTTGTTGTATGTGGATTTGTGGATTTTGGGGATTTATTTAGAAACATGAAATTAGGGTTTGATGTTTATGTTTGATGTTACTGTTTGGGGGATTTGTTTTTTTTTTTTGAAACGTGAAATTAAGGTTTGATTTCACTGTTTGATGTTACTGTTTGATGCTGGTAGTTGTGGATTTGGGGATTTTTTAGGGTTTGGGGAAATTATGGTTTAATTTTCTTAATGAGCTATAAATTGGGCTTGTAAAACATTCTATTTCTGGCAGAGTTGGTGTAGGTCTATGAATTGAGAGAATCATGAGATATATCCAATTAATTAAGCTCATGTTTTCCTTCATGAGCCGGTACTACCATGACTGTATGGTTTGCTGAATTGGGTTTACATGTGCTACATTTGTCTGTTATATTTGGGTCATTTGTCTGTTACATTTGCTGAATTGGGTCAAAATCTGTTGATGTTACATAAATGATTGAAATTTGTCTGTTACATTAGGGTGTATTTTAGGAAACTGAAAGATAAAAACTTTAGGATAATTATTCTTAATAAGAAAGCTGGTATTGAGGCTGGTAAAGTGATTTATGTGTTGGATGTTGTTGCAAATGATATTAGTTATGACAAGTTTATTAACATTATATGGGCTAAGTTGAATTTGTCTGTTGATTTCAAGATTGAATTGGTCTCCAACTGTGATTTAATATATAATGGATGTGATTTTTTTGATTTATGGAAATGTGCTGAGGAAGATGAGGATGGTTTTACAGCATTAGATGTATGTATAAATGCTGGTCAAGAGGATGATATGGAGTCTGAGAAAGGGTTTGGTGCTGGTAGTTGTATACTAGATCCTTCATAAAGAAAGAAGATTACACCAAAGAAGAAAGTTGTGTCTAAGCCAAAGTATAGGAAGAGTCCTAGACTAAAAGAACAGTTAGAAAGAAAGAAGAGAGTGGGGATAAGTAAGGATAGAAAATTGGATTTTGAAGATGAAGTTGGGAATGAAAGTGAAGTTCAATCTACATAATTATATGTGTACATCAACAACAACTTTTATGAGTCTTTTAATTCTATGTTTAGCAAGATTAGGGATAAGCCAGTCTGTAAGTTGCTTACCATGTACACTCAGATGGTTATGGGATTATTTGCCAATAGAAGTGCAACAGCTGCCAAATGGAATAGTGGTGAACTAGTACCTGCTGCAGTTAAACTAATTCAGCAAATGATTGAAAATATAGGTCAATGTAGAACTGGTCCATCAATAGTTTTAAAATTGTATGAGGTTACTAACATGGCTACTATGAAAGTATTTACAGTTGACATAGTTGAAAAGACATGCAGTTGTGTCCAATGGCAGCTGAGGGACTTCCCGTGTCAGCATGCCGTGTGTGTGTTGGTCACCATTAGACCTGATTGGACTAAGTAGGCAATCTGTTAAGCTATTTTTTTTTGTTTTGCTATTGAATGTCATTTGTCTTAAATGTTTGTTGGTGTGTTGTTGCAGGTACTGTAGCAAGTATCATATGGTGGATTTTTATATGACCATATATTCTTGGGCAATTACACCACTAGGGAACATGGATGAGCGGCCTGAGGTTACTTTTTATTGCTATTGGAATCTTTTCATTTAATATCGTTATCTTTTTGTCATTTTCAGTTTTTCTTTTTTCTGCTTTTGGAATCTTTTCATTTAACATCTATAGATAAAAGGAAACCAACCCTGTTTTATACACTTTAAGATTTTTTCATCTGTTTTCTCTTCTACAGGTTGAAGGAATAAAGATTACTCAACACCATTGCTTAGACAACCTGGTAGGCCTTGTGTCAACAGGAAGAGGTCTTGGACAGAGATGGACTTGGAGAAGAAAGAAAAAGGTAGAAAGTGTGGCACATGTGGTGGATCTAATCACAACATTAGAACATGTAAGGGTGGAGAAGTTGGATCCAACCCCAAGAAGAAAAAAGCCAGAGTAGAGTGTGAGGTGAATGGAAGTTCTTTTGCTACTACAACTTCAACTCCAAAGAAGAAGAACAAAGGCACCAGGATCCAGAGGAGTAGGGTAAGTTCATCTGCAACTTCATCATCTAAAGCTCCTAAGACAACCACTGCGGCTACTTTTCCATCCACAACTACTAAGCCAAAAGGGAAACATGCCATGTCAAGCAAAGGAGCTGGTTTGACTATGTCCATTAGTAATATCAACAAGGGAACAGGCCCTGTCAAGCAGATTATTAGCACTTTCAACTATGATGGAGGCTCAAAAAGACAAAGGAAGCCTAAAGTTCATTTTGATTTGTGAGTTTAACGTTTTATGAATGTTATGAAACACATGGATGGTTGCTTTGTGGGGATTTTCTTTCTTTAACTTTCAATTTCAGACAATACTATTAATTAGTTTGTTTTAAAATTTGATTAGTTGCAATTTCAGACTGCAAACAGGTTCAAATTCAGCCAATTTGGTCAACAAAACAGTCACAATTTTTGTCATTTTTTTAAAACTAAGGGGTAATAAGGTCATTTCGAGAATATTATGGTTTTTTATATTTTCAAAATTGCTAAATTTTTTTGGCCGTCGGATCGTAAATGATACGTGTCGACAATCTACAAATTTGGGACTTGTGGGAATCAAAATTAAAAGACAGGGGTATTATTGTCCGAATTTGGCATATGCGGCCTCACACATGTGCATTTAACGGTTAAAATGGATGGCTGAGACATATTCCTTAATTCCAACCGTTACGGGACATATCCCCAACTGAGGGGTATAATTTGGGACATGTTCCTAAAATCCCCAAAGTATTCCTGATGATGGTAATGAATTCCTGATTTCTGCGTCTCCACCATAGACTTCTGTTGATGCATCACCGATGGTGATTGTGGACATTGAGGCTGACCGATACAAGAAATCAGGCTGTGGTGGTGGTGAAAAAGTAAATGAAAAAAGAGGTTTAATTACACACTCAAGATGAATATCATACCCACAAGGACCACGTCTATACCTCCAAGGACTAGTACAAACACCATGACAGATGCTGCAAAATCTTGGCGAAACTGGATTAAGCATTATGCATTGAAACATGAGATCAGGTTTTGTACCGATCACATGGTGTAGTCGTTCTGGAAACTTGGTGCAAACAGGAGAATATAGAATTCGTCACATTGTGCGCATGTGAAGTAGAGTCCGACCACTTCCTCCTCGCACTCATTGCAGTGATGATGATGGCCATGAATATTACTCTTATTTTGATCTTCACAAATTCCTTCCCAGTTTAGTTGGAGTGTGTGTTCATGGATATGAGAAGAGATGAATGCCTCAGCGATTGTGCAGATTTCATGAAGACTAAAATCGCAGTTTTCTACGCAAATGTATCTCACGCCCTCACCAACTGTGCATCAACCTTTACACTGTTGTGAATCAAAAACTAGAGAAGAGCTGGTAGGGAAAACTCTATATTTTATTAAAGCAAAGTGGACTATTTATAGTCTTTACCAAGCATAAGGGAAATAACATACCACACTTTAAGCTAGTTCAAAAACAATAATATCTAACATTCCCTCCCTTAAGCTAAATCATCTGCACTTAGCTTACTTCAGTCACTCCAAGCATTCCACGAAGCTTCTCAAACTGTTCCAGCTTTAACGGTTTTGTCATGATGTCTGCAATTTGATCCTGAGAGTTGCAGTAGCTCAGCTCAATAACTCCCTCATTCACCAAGTCTCTTAGGAAATGGAGTTTTACATCAATATGATTGATTCTCCCATGAAACACTGGATTCTTAGACAACTGTATAGTGGAGCTGTTATCACACATAATCACAGTGCCTGATTTCTCTTCAATTCCTAACTTCTTCACCACCCTTCTGAGCCAAACATACTGACAAGCACACAATGTTGTTGTTATATACGCTGCTTCTGTAGTAGAGAGAGAAACCACTGATTGTTTCTTTGAGGACCAAGAAACAACTCCAGACCCCATCATAAACACAAACCCAGAGGTACTTCGCCGATCATCTAAGTCGCCGGTATAATCACTGTCTGTAAAGGCCATGAGTCGCAAACTGCTTTCCCTTTTCTTATAAAAGATCCCAAGATCAGTTGTACCTTTTAAGTACCTCAAAATTCTTTTCGCCGCAAGCCAATGTGACATAGTGGGACTGGACTTGAACCTGCTTATCAAACTAACACCATACATCAAGTCAGGTCTAGTTACAGTCAAATACATGAGACTTTCAACTACTTGCTTGAATAGAGTTTCATCAACTCTAACTCCTCCCTCATCCTTGGAAAGTCTTGTACATGGTACTATTGGATTCTTCACTGCATTAACACCTTCCATATTGAACCTTGTTAATATTTCTCGTGCGTATCTTTTCTGACAGATAAAAATTCCATCTGTACACTGTTTAACTTCTACTCCGAAAAAATATTTCATCTTTCCCAAGTCAGACATATCAAATTCCAGCATCATTGAACTTTTAAATTCATCTAACATGCTTCTATCGTTCCCAGTAAATATTAAGTCATCAACATAAAGACTTACCAGCAATAGTTTACCTTCTTTCGACTTTGTGAACAATGTGTGCTCACTTGAACACTTCTCAAAACCTTCGCGCGTGAAATACGCTTCAATTCTGCTGTACCAAGCTCGCGACGCCTGTTTAAGACCATATAATGCCTTCCTTAGCCTATAGACTTTCTCTTCTTCTCCTTTCTTTGTGAATCCCAAGGGTTGTTGTACAAACACTTCCTCCTTGAGCTCCCCGTGAAGAAAAGCACTCTTCACATCAAGTTGAAAAACCTCCCAACTGAATTGAGCAGTCATTGCAAGTATCATACGAATGGTATCAAATCTTTCCACTGTAGCAAATACTTCAGTGTAATCTACTCCATGGCGTTGTGAATAACCTTTTGCCACCAGCCTTGCTTTGAGTTTTTCAACATCCCCATCTTCGTTAAGCTTAGTTTTGAACACCCACTTAGCTCCAATAGGTTTAACTCCTTTAGGCAACACAGTAAGTTCCCAAGTTTGGTTCCTCTCTATGGCATCAATTTCTGCTGACATTGCTTCCCTTCATTTCTTGGTTTTAATTGCTTCTTCAAATGAAACTGGGTCATTCTCAGTCACCATCATTGTATTCAAGTTTTCATCTTCAAATAATCTCTCCCCCGTTTCATAATCCGCCATCCAACTTGGTGCTCTTATTTCTCGTACACCCCTCCCTTCAACCAAATCTCTATGTATATTAGAGTTTGGCTCATTTGGAGGTGACTCTGCCAGGATGTTACTCAAACTGTTGGAACTGCTGCTCGAATTGTTTGAACCTGTTACACCATTTTCATCTTCATTCTGGTTATCCTCTCCATCACTTCCATCTTCATTTTCTCATTCTAATGCATCTTTCTTCCTCCGTTCTTCCCCAATCCCAACTTTCTTCTTCTTCAAACACAACATCCTTGCTGACGAAGATCTTCTTTGAAACTGGATCGTATAATCTCCACGCATTCGACTCATCACTAACTCCTAAGAAGACACATTTTTTGCTTTTATCATCCAACTTACTCTTCCTTTGATCTGGTACATGAACATGTGCTATGCATCCGAAGAATCGAAAATACTCCATCACTGTTTTTTCACCGCTTCATGCCTCTTCTGGAGTCTTGTCTTCAATTGCTGCTGTTGGACATCGATTCTGAATATGCACACACCATCTCACTGCCTCGTCCCAGAAAGCTTTGGGAACTTTCTTTTCAATTAACATAGATCGAGCAACATCCATAATTGTCATGTTCTTTCTCTCGGCAACTCCATTTGCTGAGGAGTAAAGGCTGCCGTCAATTGTCTACTGATACCCTGTGATTTACAAAAATCTCTAAACTCGTTCGAGCGGAACTCGCCACCTCTGTCTGTCCTTAAACAAGTTATGTATGCACCTATCTCCTTCCCAACACAAGCCTTAAAAATTTTGAATGTAGCAAAAGTTTCTGACTTTTCATGTAATAAATATACCCAAGTTTTAAGAGTCAGATCATCAATAAAGCTTAAGATGTACCACTTTTCATTATTTGAAGGTGGCTTGATAGGACCACATATATCTGAATGCACGAGTTGAAGTCGCTTTGACACCCTCCACATACTCCTTCTCGGTATAGGCATTCTATGTTGCTTTCCGGTTAAGCATATAGTGCATACCTTCTTTGGAGACTTCAGAGAGGGTAAACCAACCACCATCTTCTTATAAGAAAGCGTTCTCAGTCCCTTGTGGTTTAAGTGCCCAAAACGACAATGCCACATATGAGCTTCTTTTTCTAATACAACTTCAGCTTGTAAACACAGAGAATTTCCTGGTGCTATAAGCTGAAAGATAAAACATTCTATTTCTATTCATATCGGTTTGCATAATCAACCCTCTCTTAGGATGAAATACTTTACAAGTTCCATCCTGAATTAAAATGGCTAACCCCTTCTCTTGAAGTTGTCCTATGCTTAATAAATTGTTTTTAAACTCAGGAATATAATTACCTGGGTTATGCCATTCAATTGCACCCTTACACTTCCTTTTTCTACCACTTCCATTTTCGTGTCATTCCCAAGTTTCACTGTTCGACTAAAATCTTCTTCCAAATCTAAGAACCATTCTTTGTTCCCAGTCATATGATTACTGCAGCCCGAGTCAAGGAACCATACCTCTTCTTTCTTTGTTTGATGAAGTTCTATATAGGACATCAACATAAGTTCATCTTCTTCCTCCAGCTCAGCATAGTTTGGTTTCTTTTCCCAATCGGGACATTCGTCTTGAAAATGTCCCAACTTATGGATTTGAAACACTCGATGATTGCTTTGTTTAGAGGTTGTCTCCCTCTACCTTTGCCACGTCCTCTTCTAAACATACCTCGACCCCTTCTTATGCCATGCCTATATTCTGAGCCACCTTCAACACATGTTCCTCCTCTTGTTGTCCCTGCATTCTTTGTTCATGGACAAGCAGACTTCCATGCAACTCATCAATACTCAAAGTACTTAGATCATTTGACTCCTCTATTAAACAAACAACATAATTGAACTTGGGAGTCAAAGATCTAAGTATCTTACTCACCACTGTACTCTGCTCCCATTTTCTCATCATTTGACTTTATCTTGTTTACCACAACTAACGTTCGCCCCAAGAAGCTGTCTACCTTTTCTCCTTCTTTCATAGCAAGTAACTCAAACTTTCTTCTCAAGGCTTGAAGTTGTTCTTCTGTTTCATTGAGCACCAAATTTCCTTTGACGTCCCTTTGTCAAGAATTGTTTCCAGGATTTCTCTGCCAATTGCTGGAACAAGTAGTTCTTGACCTTCATATCTTTGAGCTTAGCCTCCTCCACTGTCTTTCTCTGTGCTTCACTTGCTGGTGATGTCCCAATTGCCGGTGCAGGGATCCCTTCCTCCACCAAACTCCACATCTCCTTGCTCCTCAGAAAGTTCTCCATCGTCATTGACCACCAATCATAATGGACGTCAAAGTATGGAATGGATGGTTTCAAAAACTTCTCTGAGGTCGACATTTTTGATCTCTCTGTGTTTCACTCACACTGCTCACAATTACACACACACAATCTACCAGGCCCCTTACGTATTAGCTCTGATACCAAATGTTGCAAATCAGAAACTAAAGAAGAGCTGGTAAGGAAAACTCTATATTTTATTAAAGCAAAGTGGACTATTTATAGTCTTTACCAAACAGAAGGGAAATAACAGACCACACCTTACTAACGTGGTTACTAGAATTCAAAAATACAAACAAACTCTGAAGACTAGATCCTCCTCTAGACCAGAACTTTCTCAACCGACACAAAGACTAGTTCAAAAACAATAATATCTAACATACACATGAACTCTTCACCATTTCCTTGAACCTCTTTTAGAATATGTTCATGAGTCAGATGGCTAACAAGATTCTTCTTCTCTCTGAAATTCCCCACCCTCGCCATTAATCTATCTCCATCTTTCTTATCTCTACGCTACATATGTAGAAAACACAAAAAAGATGTTGCTAGATCCAATTGAGGTTTGGAGTTTGGACCAGTTAATATCGACCATTGACATTAACAAGTAGCAGACTATAAAATTAGATAACTTGTTCTAATAAATACCGTGACGACCACTGCTGTATAATGACAGCGTAGGATTATAAATATTCAAGCTTCAACGGCGAATAATCGTTATTGCTATATGTCAATGGTAGGCGGAAAATTCAAGCAACTCCGACTGGTTGAGTTGAGTGCATGGAGTTTCAAATGGATTCGTAGGATAAGCTTCACAGACGATACTTCATAATATATGGTAATGTTCAACGAAGTTCTGTAAGCCAAGCACTATGGTGCATAATTTGCTATAGTTATATTATAGCCAAACCAAGGGCAATAGAAAAATATGAGGAAATAAATGAAATTTTCATAAATTAATTGAACGGGAACTGAGTTTTTGTCGGCTATTTCTTGAGAGGCACCATAGTACTTGGTTTTAGGTCCGAGTTTCGGCTTCTTAGTCGACTTTGACATATTCATAATCATATTTTTTTAATAGCTTCAACGGGCACTAATTAACAGTTAGATAGAGCAAGATCAATCAATTGACAAAGTCAGGTTGACATTGTCTTTCATTTTACTCCGTGTATAGTTTCAAAGAACAATTTTATTCTGAAAAACATTAAATTTAATAGTTGAATTTGGTTATCTTGATAATTAATAATTAGGGTTCTTGTTTAAATGGAATCAATTAACAACATTCGGCCAAAAAATTCACTTCAAATAGTTCTTTTTCTGAAACTCCAGAAGGTATTTCTAGCATTCCCAGATTAAATGACGATAAGAAAGACAAAACCAATTCCCAACCAGAACTTCATAAAAGTTCAAAGGACAGACTATAAAATTACAAGGTGCAACAGTGTTCAATTCAGACTGACAATTATTAAAACTGTGAACGTTATTATCGTATATTAGCGTTTTTTAATTTCTCCCATACAAAAAGCAAGAGTTCATACATTTCTAATTCGGACAAATACTCCACATAAATTCAGCTACAGCAAATTGACATACAACTTACTTGTTCCAAGTTGACAACAATTGACTCTAAATTCTTTTGATCTTTTCTCCAAATGGAATCTGACGAGGTTAAGTCTCTATGGTATAAAACACTTTTGTGCAGCCCTTCTTTACACGGATCTGGGTGACCTGAATAAAAGTTTGTACAATGAACAACATAACATGAAGCAATACAAACAAAATCCGAAGCTACAAATTAATTTTACACGAAATAAAAATCTCTCGCACATTATAGATTTCTAATTCCTCTATCCTCTAGATAAATATATATCCTACTAATTCAAATATGTTGGAGGTTGTCAAAATTAGTAGTCAATTGTTGTATCAAGTTAAGATAGAGAAATATATGCTTATTCTTTGTCAGTTTTGATCGAAGAGATCATCAAAGATTGCTATTCCTTCACCTTTGGGCTCTAGGAATAAAAGAAATTATGCCCTTCAATCTACTTCAGAAGTAGATTGAGTAAGAACCATCCTCTCTAGGGAATATATTCAGTTACAATAAAATGTTTGACGTCCGTAAAATTCACCCCATGGAATGTGAGAGTAGTGCAAATGACAGCTAAAAGTTCTTATTGGCTATGGGAACTATTATGTGCTTCCTGAGAAGGTCAACAGGGTAAAATACACAAAGAAATAATGCAGCTCACAAGTTTAAGTCTACCAACAACAACAAGTATAACATTTCAACTAGCAGAATGATTCCTTCTGACAGATTAAAAAAAAAAACCTTTTGAAGCCATGACCAGTTAAAGTTCATCACCAATTATTGAATCTACAAGAGCAAAAGTTGTGTAACAGTGAATGTCACTATATGGCGATGCCCAGGGTCAAGGTAGAAAACTTATTGGGTTTAAGTCCCTTGGGTTTGATGGGATTCACATGCTTTTTCTATTATATCATGTCATATACTAACCTAAGGCTAAGATGAAAACATCGGTTCCCTTCTTACCTCTCCACTTAATGACACATACATTTGATGGATATGTTAACAGGAGAATACCTTCAAGTTCTTGATCTCCCTGATATCAGAAACATGGGTCCCTCCACATGGGCAGCCTGGACTATTCCCCATCTTCACGACACGAGGTGTACTACTCTGCACAAATTGCAAATTTCCGAGGACGATAACATTTTATATGCATTTATCGAAACCCAACCTAGAGTAATGCATTTGAATTGGGAACAAAATTATAGTAATGACGTATTATGAGCTCTGACCTTGGAGATGTAAGCAGGAAGAGACCCACCGCATAACTCTGAAGCTTCGTCATATGGAAGAACAGCAACAAAAACCTACAGATAGATGTTTATTTGTAATATTGAATATAAAAGGAAATACATGTTTCTAGTAGGATTTGATGCAGACCTTTCCCCCTTTGGATATTAGCGCATTTGCTTCAAGCTCCAGCTCCTTTTGTTTACTTTGCAATTCATTTTGTGGAACCATGCCTTTATACTCAACAAATGGGCTGCAAAATGTAAACATTATGCTTAATTGATCGAAAATTGAAATCGACAAGATTAACAAGCTAATGTAGATTGATTAAGTGATTCCCCGAATTCTAGAAGGTGACAATAAAAGGGTAAATTCTTATTTGCCGACCATGAGAGTTATAGATTGTAACAGTTGACATAAGGCATCCAACAAACAGCATGTCAGTATTGCTCCAAGAACATACCCATCAGGGAAATGGTAACCTTTGGTTGGCTCTAAATTTCCTAAACCCACATTTTGCATGCAAGTATCCAACAAATGTCCAGCTGAATGCAACCTACAGAAAATCAAACAAAATCATGATACTGAACAACCTAATTATACAAAAACAAAAATCAGAAAAACGAACGTGTTCTTCTATTATTTGCCATGATTAAATTCGTTCACCACGATATCAAAGATAAAACGTTTTCAGAAGTAATGTTACTACGCACAAGTTAGACTTCCTTTTTGGAACATAATGATTGGCATGTTGGTCTTTTATGGTTTACGCAACAAATCATGTCTATCTTTATGTTGATTTCTGATTAGTTTAGTCCGGATTAGTAATGAGCTAGATAAGGTAAGATTAGGATTAATCAAATGTAAAGAATAGCCTGGGTTAATGCTAGATTAAGGTTGAGTAATACCTTAGGTGTCATATGACTCAGCTAGTGAAATGTCACCTGACATGATGGAAAGGCTGGATGACATACAACTGTTCACTAAGACTCTATTGTAGCCTCTTGCGATAAAAGAAAAATCACAATTTATCCATCATTCTAAGTACGAGGAAATAGAAATAGAAGTCCAAGTCAAAACCCGAAGTGAAACTCTGTGTTCTTTCTATTATCTTCTTGCTAATTTCATAAAGCTTATCGGAAATATGTTTGATTCTGGTTACAGTGGTGTTTTCTATGTCTACAAAATTTCGACTAAGGGTAATTTGTTAGCAACTATGCTGCAATTTATCCTATGTAAGAGATGGATATTACAGGTGCAGAATGTTAATACTATATGATTAAGGAGCTAGAATTCTAGCATACCTAGAATTAAGAATTCTTCGCTTTTCATCAACGAATAAGCAAACTTGTTGCCCTTTTTGAAGTTCTGGTTCACCACCACTAGAACTTTCAAAACACCCATAATGAAGTACCTATCATTACCTCCCAAAACAGAATAACTTATCAAAACTAGGGCACAAAAAGGGAAAAATAAATAAACAAGGAATTTTCAAATGCAAAACGAGTTTCTTACCAATCCATCTTTTAATCTAACATCATCCACAATGAATTTGAAATCGGTTTCCTCATTCGAAATGAAACCAATATCTGATGGTTGTCCACCTCCTTGTGGATGAAAAATGGTGGATTCCAATACCAAAGCATACCTATTATCTTCTCCCTTTTCAAATTCAACGCAACTTTTTTTCTTAAGAAAAGACAATTTGAGGATTATGGCAGTAAATTAGGGTTTTTTAAAAAAAAAATTATTACCTGAAAGTGAGAAATGAATGAGGACTTTGACTGAAGAGTCAACATATCTTGGAAGTAAATTAGTTTGGTTTTGCTGATTGAATCCATTTTTGGTGTTCGTCGTCTAGAATTCTGAAGGCCGCTGAAGTGAAAATATGTTGGGGGATTATTGATTTTCCTGCGTTCTGTTTAAAAGTTTGTGGTGGCGTCTATTTACTCTAGGTAATCCATTTTAGCCTAGGTCGCATCAGATCAGCCTGTAAAGTTAGATTCCATACCACCATTTTGCAGAGCCGTGTCAAACTTAGCCTTTATAACGAAGTGGAGAAGAAGAGGATTGTGGTTGTGGAGTGGTTGTGGAGATTAAGCTGTGTGTTTGGGTTTTTTAGATCTTGGGGTGGATTAAAAGAATTCAAGGGGTAAACAGAGTACAGTTTTAGGAAAAAAAAAAAATTATTTTAAAAGAGTGTGTAATTAGGTGAGTAGGTTCCTCAGATTACCTAAAAAGAAGATGGGTGTTACTTTGAAGTTCATTCCTCTCCGTAAGGAGGAGTAAGTGCATACCAAAATAAAAGAAAGAAAAGAAGGACACAGTCCATCTAATAAAATAAACCCTTGCCAGTACCATCTTTTACATAAGGATGAAATTAAGGAGTAAAGTTCAAAAACATTTCTGAAAATGATTAGAATATGCACTTTTACCATTTTGCGCAGTGGACATCGGTTAGGTAACAAAACTTACTTATTTCTTCCCCAGGTGATTTAAGATCCTTTTAATCAAATCATCCTTCTTCCCAGTAAGAGGAAGGTTGTGTGCCGTCAAATACCGCTTTAAATCCACCACTGTTAAATAGCTCAGCTGCAAGGAAAGTACGAATCACGAAAGTGGACATTAGCAGAATTCAAATTGCTGCATGGATGTTTGCACAGTTGTTCTCAATAAAATCCAATAATCCTGGTGGTGTTCTAAAACAGACAACCTCACAATCTAGTTGACTGTTTATGGCTCCTCTGCATAAATGAAGCAGTTTGCCACGCACGTTACAAGTGGTGACACTGACAATCTCTTTCTGTATAACCACAGGCAGTTTAAATCAAATTAAAACTCTCTTTTAACAGCATTTTCCTACGTAACAACGGTACTGCAGTTTTTCAAAAACTGCTGTGTCGACATATATCAATACTGATATAGCAATACTTCTAAATGTCTGACAGTGGTGCACGTGGCAATTAGGTACTGCAGTATCCATTATCTTCTAAGGGGATACAAAAATCTAAAGGTAGGTCAAGAAAATGCAAGGATATGTCTCCTCCTGATTAGAGGATAGTTTGTTCCCAAGTTGTGTCCATCACCCAATACCTAGCTGTCTCGTTTTGAGCCCGCTTTGTCGGACACCCCATAACAGTATCATACACCAATACAGTTCATGCATATGTATTTTCCAGGTCATTAACATTTTTTTTGATATTTGAATACATGAGGATTTACGTATAACATAAAAACCAAATCTTCCTCTAACCTTTCCTTGTTCAGCAAGCTCAGCCCAGTTATACTTTGCTGACTCCTTGGACGCATTCTCAGCATTCGCCTTTCGTTTTTTTGAAGCCTCGGTCATTGCAAAGAGAGTGTCAGCTTCCTCCTGATCATAATTTTCACCATATACAGAAACCTTGAATTCCTCAAGCGCATTAATGATTCCCTGTCTGCAATAGATAAATTAAATTGAGCATGTATGTTATTATAGATTTGACTCAGTTTATTGGCTCACTAAAATACACAAAGTTAAAAGTAAAAATAAATATTAGCTTTTGCTGTGCAGTCTAAAATTGGAGCTGTCAATCTAAAGGTAGAGCTTGTTTTACCTTAACATGCCTTGTTCATCTGGTAGAGTTTCGTCGTTTAGCTCCGGCATCTCATCTTCGTCAAGAGCCAAGGCTTGCAGTATAGCATAATGTCTCTGCAAGGCTGCAGGAAAGCCTCTTTTCAAAAGCAGGAGTTTTTATTTGAAAAAAATTTGCTTCTCTATTGCAGTGTCTGTGCAACTTAAAATCCCTTGAACCTCAAATATGACAATGCACAAGTACCATAAGTGTGAGGTTAAAGAGGGGTTTGAGTGACCATGATACGCCAGAGAAACTAATCGGTAAAACACATCCGGCAGCCCATTTTCAAACTGTTGGCTTTTTATAGTTTGCACAACAAGTCATGTTTAGCTTAAGTTAATCTCTAGTTAAATCTAAGCCAGAATAATATTATTAAGCTTTATTCAAGTGTATAACATTAACTTAAGGTTAGCTTAAGGTTAAGTAATACCTAAGGTGTCGAATGATTCGGCTAAGGTGTCTACCAACTCTTGATGGAAAGGTTGGATGACACATGGCTGTTAACTAAGACTCTCCTCTAGCTTTTTGCAATGAAATTTTTTCTGAGTTACCCATCTTATAAGCAAGAGGAAATAAAAGTAGAAGTGCAAGTCAAAAATCGTAAGTGAATTAGATATTTTTTCTACATCTTCTTGCTAATACCATAAAACTTATCAGTAATTGTTTATACTTTAGTTTATCAGTGAATGTTTATACTTTATCCTGTTTGATACCGTTACCAAAAGGTGTTTATGATGTTTATCATGTATTTTATAATGGTGTCTTTTATCTCTACAGAATTCTGAAAGGATAATATCTATTGTTAATATGTATATATTTAATGACATGTATCCTGTATGAAATGAAATATTACAGCTATAGAATATGTTAATACTAGGAGTAATTCAATTTCAGTGTAAGATATACTATATGATCATGTTTAAGACTATGTAAAATGATTATAAGGAGCTGAATTCCAACATGAAAAACTCGCTGGTCAGGTTAAATCCCACTTTAAGTAAAGGGTCCAAAGTGGAACTTCAAGAAAAAAGAACATTTACCTGGATTTGCAAACTGGCAAACTGAAAAGTCTTTCAAGTCCACACGTTTTACTAGAGCAGCAGCTTTCTTTATTTGATCATCAGTTGCTCGAGGTGTCACAGAATTTGCATCCACAAATTGCTGCATAGAACATCACAAATTTCTTGAGCATAACACAGATCAACACTCAATTTCAACCGAGAGAAAATGGTTTTGCCTTCTTACCTCTTCAATGTTTCTAATGTCGTCTGAATATGGAAGATATATCATGTGCATTCCTGGAGGCTCAACTTGACCACTGGGACTAGTTATCTCCTCCTGTGAAACTCAACTAAGATGAGCAACATCTATACAGTGTAAAATTTGATCTCACAAGAAATGAGATGGAGGCGGGACATCTACAGAAGCGAACACAACATCTTACTTGTGCAACAAGAGCAACCAATTGTGGATGACTTGAACTACCATGAAATGCAATTGCAAATCTGAACGAGACCAAAATGAGAATTTGATCAAGGTGGAATATTTAAGATGCAAAAAATTATTACGATGATTACAAACTTACCTACCCAACCGTAACATTGATCTGTGTAACGCAATAAATGTAGACGTACTTCCTATTATCTCCTGCATCAAGTATCCATCAATTAGGAGAGAGATGGTTACGATTGACCCCAACAT
Organism: Papaver californicum; assembly: GCA_023531435.1. NCBI lineage: Eukaryota > Viridiplantae > Streptophyta > Magnoliopsida > Ranunculales > Papaveraceae > Papaver > Papaver californicum. The sequence goes on from JAJJMC010008872.1 coordinate 1,529,848, forward strand.
CATGCCTTACTACTGTTTTCATCTTTTGGTTTCTTTCTCTCTGGTGTCTAGAGCACTAATAAATACTTATTCTAGTCTTAAATACTACCCCTACAAGGGAATCAAACATTTAAACATTATTGCATGACTCTGAGATAACTTGATTGATCTGTCAGTGACAGTCATTAATAATCAACACTATCAAGGGCTCGGCAGTTGTAAGAAGCTATGCATCTTTGTTGAGAATATGAGCTAAATAAAGACATGTGAAAGAGATTCAGCTCACCTCATCACTAGGGAAGAGAAATGTTGATGGCCTCAGATTATGATAATCTTTCAAGCAACTCAACGGCTTGAACCCAAGAAGTCGAAGATGACCAGTTGAAACTCTTTTTATCTCCGCTAGCTCATCTGTGGAGAATTTAATGTTCTCGCTGAAACCATTCATGCAAAAGAAAAGTTAGTAGAGTGAATTAAAATGACAAACAAAACAAAAATTACACTTTATCTGAGAGAAGCATTTCTCAATGCAAAAAAGTGTGCATTCATAAACTACTCATACAAATCCAGATTTGCCAATGCCTGGCTAATTTTCTGCAATCCATATCCCTTTTCTATTTTTATTTACTTTCTTTTTTATTAATCAAAAGAGAAAACCAGTACCAATAATGATATGCGCAAACAACAATTAGCACTAAAGCTACCAAAGCTCTACGGCAAAAAACATTCTGACCTTTTATATGGTTGAAAACGTTTGGCAGGTTCCTCAACCAACGCACCAGTATCCGCACAAATAAAGGACCTTTCAGTCTGCATACAACAAACAAACAAAAAAAATGAGATAAGAAACTACTGATGACTTTTGATTCTTGAGAAAACATTAAATGACAATATAAGCAGCAGAATGATACTGCATACCTTCAGAGGTTCGTTGGTAACAGAATTAAGCCATGAAATTGTCCCTACAGAAAGAAGAAAAGAGATTATACAGAATCGGGGAAAAGAGGATAGATCTTACATAGGGATATTGGAATCGGGTGAACCATATACCAGGAACAGTTGGACGAATCAAAGCATATGTATTCACTTCGATAGAAATACCACCAGCAATGGATAAAGTGATTCTTCTGATTCTGCGTTTCTTGAACATTCTCTTTCTCAACTGATCCTTCATATCTTCCAATCTGTAAGGCAATACGAAAATTTAAATACATGAGTACCATGCTTTGATTAAAGTTCAAGCTTACTACTCAGGTATCAAATTATTAAATGAGTTAATCTCCAACTGAGACATATTTTCCCTCCAAGTTATCCACACTTTACACTGGAAGTTCATTCCTCGACAAATCGGAGCTATAGATGCCACAGAAACTATACAGTAGATGAAAACATATGGACTACAAAAATGTACCAAGGAGACTTCAGCAAAAACTGTTTTTTATCATATATCATGGCTTCCCTAGTGCTACTTCTCTTTCTTATCATTTCTTCTAGCACAATCATAAAAACTGGTTTTGACTTTTGAGTACTAATTTACTGCAGAGCTATCAATACTATATAATCAAGCCACAATTCCCGGATTGAGAAGGTTATGGCAATGCTTAGCAGCATAACGAAAATCTATTCAAGTGACAAGACAAAAATGAAAAATTGATTTGCTTGAAAAAATCCTACAGTTTTGAGCACAGAAAGACCACTTTAATGTTTAGAGCGCAATTCCTTTTATTTCTTTCCTTCATCAGATACTCTAAACCTTCACAGGCATAGTTCCAAAAATCAGACTTTAGATGAAGTCAACAAGCCCCATTTAACTTAATGACACCACTTCTGTACCTTTCGAATATATACAGATTATTTTTCAGAATTGCTAGATTTATCAACGAGTCATAATGGTATGCATCTCATTAAGCATGAACAAGATGAGATATCACAACGGCCGCGGTCATATGTTCAGATTGTTGTGCTCAGACCTATAATCCACATGAGACTGTTATACAGCAATCATACAAACCTTGAATTTCTAGTTCTAATACATGATGTTATTCAAACATTAAGTAAAATCTACAAAAATCTATCTGATATAGAATTGCATACTTTTCTCCTGCTGAAGGAATAAAATGAGCAAGAGCATCGCCCTCCAATCCAATTAACTCCTGAAACACAAAAAATCTAAAATTGTAATGTTGTGAAGATATCTGCTGACGAATCTAAGTATAAACTTAGGAGGAAAGATACACACAGCATAGAAAAGGGATATGTTGAAGTCCTCATCTTGCCTACTCAAGGGGAGAAGTTCAATTGAGATGCCGAGATCTTGTGTGTCCTGCCAAAAAAACAAAATCATTACCTGCTCCAGTCAATAAAGTGTTTTTACAAACATAAACCATAACTGCGTCCAAAATAATGAAATTTGTAGTACTTTTGCGCGTTGTAGTGTCGTTTTTATCATATCTTTCTGTGTTGCACCAGTGATCCTTCCAAAAGGGTCATCCTCATCTGTAAACAACAGTATCCGCTTGTCTGTGGTTTTTGCAGATCTGAAACCAATAGAAATATATCACAGGCTAAAACAAAGATCATCCAGAAGTAAATCCACGAGAATCACAGATCTATATTACCCTTTGCGTAACAATCCTTGTGCAACCCAGATTGCATTGTAAAGGGAATTCTCCCGAGACCCAGATATGATTCCATACTGACTCCCTATTTCTTTCATAAACGTATCTGTTTTCACATTTAATCAAAAGATTATTTGACACCTTGATGAAGAATAAAATTGGCTGAGACTAACAAAGAGTAATAATTTTATATAATCTACAACAACTAGAGAACAGTAATTGGCCTCCATAAGCTTGCCCACATATGAAAACATGGATAAACTATCATTTCATTTTTTTACTGTGAATCCACCTCATGAGTGATTCTTGGGGAGCGAACAGAGACTCAAAAGGTGAATTTCGTATAAGGAAGTTTATGTTGAAAATAGAGGAATTATTCTGGTAAGTCTTTCTTAGTAATCAAAATGACCATTGGGATAGTATCAAGGCTCTGGGTGCTAAGACCAAAAAACAGCCCTGCTATTATAACCAAGAATACTTAAAGATTGTTTGACATAATTTGAGCAAGCTACGATCAAAAATAAAAGTGAAAAGTTGACCCACAGTGATTGTAAATTGTGAAAAAGTTTCAATACAAAATATTATGACTGTGAAACGTAACAGGGAGGATTTCAATTATAAAGACGAAACGAAAACTCCCTAGCAAGGGAAGATTATAAGGGAATGGTGGTGGGTGGACCTTTTAAGTCTAATTACTCGATTCTCTAAAAGAATGTCAAATAACTAGGTGTCATAACATAGCTGAGTGAATTATACCGAGCTTCCAGGTTCTTTAAGTAAAATTCCTCAGAATCATTTCCGTAATTATTCTCTTATAAAAACTCACTTTCTAAGTAATTCCATCTTGCTAACCATATTTTACTTATATTGCACTCCCCACATTCTATGGCCATGTAACTAAGTGTAAAAACCCTAGCAGTTTGCTCCTCACCTAATGCAAAAAGAAAAGCATATGATGCAAGAGAATCACCCATCTACAGAACCAAAAGACATCAAATAGTTGGTTACTCGTAAAGTCTGAAGGCATCATACTTCTAAAGAGCCAATAGTCCCTGCCAACACTTACCCTCTATACAAGCAAACTCTTTTACGAGCCTTGCTGTTGGCCTATCAAGATTCTCTCTTTCAGCGACATTATATACATAAACGCCATTCAGACCCTGCAAATTTTTCTTCTCTTTCTGCAAATATGCAAAGGGAAACAATAATTAACAATAGCCAAGTTGAGATTCAATAGAAAACTACAACCAATCCCGAAACCCCATCAAAAACAACTCTTTATCAGAAGTTACCAGTAATCTTTTTAAGTAAAAGTAAATACACCTACTTCCTAAACCCATCCAGATAACTTCAGAAAGAAGGCAATTTATAGTTATGGATTACACATTGACAGTAGGCATCAAAGATATTCACCGATTAATATTAAAATGAATCTGTGCGAGGAAATTTTTCTTCTTTTGAAAGACTTAAAGAAAACTTACTCTCTCTTGCACAGAGTATATCTCAAGATGATTAAGTTGAATTCCTCAAATAGTTTCCTATACCCATATGTTAGGTTAAAGAAATGGAGAAAAGAATGAAATCTTACTGTGTTATAAAAACAAATTGCAACTTCATCATTAGCTCTATTGATGATTTGAGTCCTCAATGATTGGGATATACAACTGACAGCAGTATGAAAATGAGATTCTTCCTTTTGATCTGCCTGCAGATATTGAAAATCCAGACTAGTTAATTAATGTGTCAGGAAAACAAACAAGTGTTATGGAGAAAAATTTATAAAAGAGGGAAGATCCGTTGACATTGTTAAAATGACACTATCTTAGATTTCAGTGCTAAATTTTCTATAGTGTGAAAGGAAAACTAAATGTAAGCCATTTTGTCCCTAGAAATATGCCTTTATTGTGTTCTACACTCTCAGTAAAAGGTAGACCATTTTGCAACTAGTAACATCGCCATCTTCCGGTTTGAAAATCAACCGTTCATTATCAAAGGTTGAAAATCAAGTCGGAAGATGTAAGGTTAAAAAAAAAAAAAAAAAAAATTGAGGGTATAGTACACAATGAGAATACTATTCTATAGAAAAATCAGCATCTAGTTCACATAACCCCGTAAAAAACTTAGCTCAAAAGTGTAAAAATAATATTAAAATGTCAATTTAACAAATGTCAACGGAGCTCCCCTCTCTATCTAACGTATTAACACCTCAATATAATACAACAGCTAACTTTCATCCCTCAATCCCGTTTAACCCACTATCCTAACAGCAATATAGTGTATCATACTGTAACATATGTATATCCATATATACATATATGCCAATTAATAGCTTTAGCAATGCCATAACTCCCTGGATGGATCAAATGAATATGCAACATTGTTGTTGTGCAGGTTGTTAACTGTCTTTTTGCCCCAACCACACACCAGAAACTTTTTTTTGTACCTCTGATTTGAAAGAAATCACAAGAGGTGTGTATCTAATATGATATCAAACTGCCCAGGGATTCGACTATAAGACTTGACAATGGATAACAACTGCAGATAAATATAGGTTTAGATAATGCCTACTAAGGCCAATTGGTTAAAATGAATAAAATAAGATTCACAATTTCACCAATGGCTAGCCAGTCACCTCTGAAACTACAGATTTTTATTTTTTAGATTATCTACTTATAGAAGAAAAAGGTTAAATTTGATTAAACATTCTAACCCGTTCCTAATGATTATTGAATTTAAAAGTTCGCCTTGCTTCGAGTTTGTACGGAAAATACATTTGAGCGG
>JAJJMC010008872.1:1543467-1572861 GCA_023531435.1 Papaver californicum
AATTGGATTGTTAAACCAACTTTGAGAATCAATAAAATCACCATTTCATTTCCTGCATCTTCTCCAATTTCTTATTTCCATTTCCAGAAATCTTCCCAAAATCAGATCAAATGACTTATCATTAAAGGAGAAGGAGATTTTGTATGGAAATTCCAGCGGTGTTTACCTCAATCTTTCTTACATAGAGATACTAGGTTATCACCCATGCTTTCAGCCACTCGTGCGCCTTCAAGGCAACAAACTTTAGGATTTAGCCGCGCTTTCAGCATATCCAAATTCTTTCAGCTTATTGGATATTTTACATGATTTTTTTTAGGATTGTCCATGCATTCCGTGCGTCCAAGGCTGGATTGTTACTAATTTGCAAAGAGGTCGAAGGCAGCAGTAATTTTTTTTACAATATATCGCGTAGTTAATTTTAATCCAAAAATAAAATACTAGATAGATAGACAACTACAAATAAAATAAACAAAATCAATAACAAAAGATAATCACGGGAAAAAAAAAATTCCGAGAGAAAAACAAGATTTGTGTTGAATTTTTTTTTTTTGTTTGTTTTTAAGTAAGAATCTAGATTGAGTGAGTTAAAAAATTATCTCATACGCACTAAAATAAATAATAATGGGTTAGAACATTTAATATGAGTGGGTTAAAATTAAAATTTCAATAAAAACTTCGTACTAAAATAACAATGGCTCACTGGCAATGCATCGATATTGTTATTCTTTACCACACTAGCCGATTCCGGTTCATATCATTTTGGGTTAATATATAGAATCGACGGCTGTAATGTCATCATACCCGTCGATTCTGATTTTTTACACCCCTTTAATATTTATAAGGGGGTGGATTTTGGACCGCTCGATGATAAAACACAAATCGACATATATTTCATTGAGCGACCAAGTCTATGTCGCTGGCGACGTAAACTTGATCGCTAGATCAAGTTTTTATCGAGCGGTCAGAACTCGACCACTAGGTAAAGTCTCTGCCTCACATGAAAAAGTGACAAAGTTACCATTTAGTATGTGAATCTACCATTTAGGCATATCCATGATGGGTGCATATATGACAAATCAATAGATTTTCCGACTTATGTAAACTGGCCTAAGAAGGACAAATATGAGGTTTAAATGGATAAATATCCATTTAAATATCCACACAGAAAAAATAATAATAATCAAAACTAGCCTAATTGACATGATCATATCCTAGTATGTACAAAACGTATTTGCCCTCTTTGAATCCTTTATAGTAAACAAAACTAGTAAAGACACACGAGCAATACGACTGCCTTTAGTTACATGTCTCGGATGATGTGTCTTTGTTGCCAAACTTAAATCCCGGAATAGCAAAACAGATGTAAATCTTGAATCAGGATGTTAAATGTTAACATGAACATGTTTTTATTCTAGCCCTTACAGTTTTCTTCCACTGTCTTTCTACATAGACACATATAAACACCTTCAAATGAAAACCGCATAATTACATAGTAAAGAGTATAAATACTATAACTTACACTTGAGTGACCAATCCGTCTATGTTTGCTTGAACAATAAATCAAGAATTCTTTGTTTTCTGAAAATCATCAATAATGTGAATAAATGATGATAAAGGTAGGATTCGGCAGCTTCACTTCCTCAACCCACATCAATCTTGACTTAAATTTTTTTAAAAAAACTAAGCAAGCTAGAATCAAGATGTAAATAACATATACTGGGACATACTGAGCCCTGGGTTTACTATGTGTGCGATAACATGCAGGGCCGGCCCTGAGATAATTTGGTGCCCCAAAGCGGACTTCCAAAAAGATGCCCCATATAAATTGGAAAAAGGATCTTGTTTAATGTAGGTATATTTTGTTTGCATCTGATTTTACAAAATGGTAATATTGAAGCCATGGATCAAACACTGTTAGTACTTTTGTACTTCATACGTTATGAATATAGGTACTGCTAGGTTGTATGTGTTAATCTTGATTTAGTAAGACATTTGGTCGAAAACCTTATGTTCAGGGTTTCCTTTATCAAACAAGATATAACTAGAGAATTAAAATCATGTCTGAAATTTTAGAATAAAAAAAATGTATATAAACTAGGTTTCGTGCCAAACTGCCAATGTAAACCTAATATCATACAATTTAGGTATAATCACAATTTTCATAAATCAGAACACAACAAATCCATTGAACACAAAGTTACAAACCATGCCATATATCAATCAAAAAGTAACTAATCATTTTACTGATGATAGCACCATTGATTTTGATTTTAATAGAAAAAGTAACGCAATTTCTAAAATTTCCTTAACTTTTACTCACATTTACTAAAATTTCTAGATAGAATATGAATGAAGTTGCTGATATTTTTGTACCTTGAGAGTTCTTGCGGGACCACATACTAAAAATATGGTTTATTACCCCTTCAATTTTCAAGTTTTGTCGCTTTAATATACTAATATTGACCAAAAACCTCCACATGATAATTAAAATCAGCGAAAAATACTCAACCAAAGCAAGACTGTGTTTCCCCCGGGCCTCTGATGCCCCAAAGCAAGGCTTTGTTAGTCTTGCCTCGGGGCCGAACCTGATAACATGCTTCCTATTTAGAAAATTGGTCATTGGGTGTCAGTAGGAAGTACTACTTATAAAGGATAACTGAGCTGCCTTTACAGAGTAATAAATGAAAGGGTATATTATGGTTATGCCTCAGTTTTTCATAAAGGCGTGCCAAAGCATCAAACCTGTTTTGTAAGCAACATTGCTGATCACAGATGCATATAAAGGAGTCACACTATCAGCAAGGCTAGCAACTGCATGAATAAGAGCAAGTGTGTCAACTTAAAACCTCAATATGTACTTTAATCCAATACAAATACGAACAATGTACGATGTGTTAGCCTTTCAAATATAGGAGAAAACGTTATTACACATAGATGATTTAGATTATTTTATCAGTAGGTCAAGTGTTTGTAAGCATGAATGGTTGCCAATATGTAGGATAATGTGGTTTACTCAAGTTCATAGAAAGCCTTCAGTTATAAAATCCATTAGATATATACATTTGTATCATTCCTGTGATAGATTTTTATTTTATATAACTGGGTGCATATAGCATATGCAGTAACACTTGGTGCAACCTACTCTCATCAGCTCAAGTTTATTTGAACGAGTTATCTCGATTAACTGACTGTGATTGATCCAGCAACAGTATATAAGTATGGCATACTGATTATGAATTTGCAATAGTCCTGATATAAACAAATGCAGATACCCTTGCAATTAATAACTTTTGCATGAATGGTAAGGCTATGTTGTCTCTATCTTAGGGAATTTTTCTCATTTCTATCTTAGGTATTTTTACGAACATTCTAGTATCAAGCTGTGAACAAATAGTAGTTATTTCACTAAATTGTCATTTGGTTAATTCTACAAACACTTAGGATGCACTACCAAAGTATTGAAAAACTGGGGCTCAACGTAAATTATCTTTACGTGAAATCTGCTTTAGATGGTAACAACTAAGAGAACGAAAAGAAAACCTTACTTGTTCAAGCAAGAAGATTTTCTTTCTGGAGAAACTGATATGAGTGGGAGGGAAAGAGAGAGGTTTAGTTTTGTTTCTTTGTTTATTATTTTCGAGAAGTCTAAAACACCCTTAACATTTTATCGATATCACCATAATTTGATAGACAAAATTAAAATCCAAATGAATTACCTAGTCATTTTCTATGCGACTAGTGAAATTTAACCTTTACGTTGTTATGGACCCAGTGAACCACCGGTTAAACCATATGAATCTGATCCTGATTTTACCGTTTCGGACCGTTTCTCAAAACATTAATAACAGAAAATTTTAAAGAATTTATTATTTGCTCTTACACTCGAAATAACATCAATCAACCACCACTGACATTCATTATTATTTTCTACGAGTATTTCAGAGATTTACTGATAACAAGAGTACCATACAACTACTAAACTAAATGACAGTTGTTGTATCATTAATTAATAATTGGAAAAAATAAACGGCTGACGAGGGAATACATATTGATTATGTTTACAAATGTTTCTTTTAAAGAGACAGATTATTCCTCGGTATATGATTTCTTCAATATTCGGTAGACCAAGAGTTTTATGCACATTGAGGCAAGTTTTAGTTGGGGTTCCTCGGCTTTACATGTAGAAGTACATTCACTTCTCATCAAGCAACTGATTATAAAATAATATTTTTTCAAGCGTTTCAATAGTTACGGACTGTAAACAACTGGTGGATATCATCAATAACGGAGAAATAAAAACTTCATGGAAGGCAGAAAATACAATCGACAAAACTGCATTGATCTTAAAAAATCTTTCACAAACAAAGATAAAGTTCATCAACAAAAAACATAATACAACTGCCGACTCTACGATAAAGATGGCAAGAATTCAAAACCTCCAATATATTCCAACAACTCTTTAATAACAAGTCCAAAATCTTCCGTTTCGTGTTACATGTTTAGTAAAAAAAAATTTAATAACCTGTTTTACATTGTTCAGTTTAATATAATTTATTTTTCTATCAAAAAAGACAGTAAGTAAAACAAACACTGATTATATGCGAGATACAAACAGATTATCTGGACACGCAAATATCCAACTACTGTATAACAATTTTTTATACCGGACTCTGACTGCATGGCTAGTTCTTATTTGCTGCCGAAAAACCTAACGTTGTTGGTATCCCATGACATGACTCATGTAGGAGGAGGGACCAAGCGAATCTCTACCACATGGTAATTTGTCGTTTTGATTCCCACGGCACCGCCTCCATTACCATAGGCTTATAACGATTCATGCAGAGTTTAAGTAGAAAAGAAAAGCACCTGCATGGTGATTCCAGTAGCAGTTTTTTTGGAGTGTCAAAGGTTGTCCATCTCGCACTAGTCTTTTGCAACTGGTTTCCCCTAGCCAGCATTTCCAGCTATACTTTCAGTGAGACCACAAGTTTGGTGCGCATGATTGGAAATGGACAGGTGGGCGTCGAGAAGGTGCTCAAACCCGGACGATAGGGTAGAATAGATCATTTTGGAATCATCCATTTGTTTTCTTTCTCGAGATCGGTGAGAAGTCTTTTTCAATGTGAATCACTGATTAAGGTTTATCTATTAAAGTTATCTCTAAAATATTATATTGAAACTTCAACCTCAGCAACGTGCTTCACGCAATAGGCATATAAAATGAGAAGTTGTTCCTAAATCTAAAGGTTCAACTAAAATTTTCAATTAATTGTTATTTTATGTTTTCAAAATCAGAAAGAAAAACCCGACGACAAAGGTTCTAAACTTCCGAAAGAGTTTTAAACGGTTAAAAATGTTACTTTCTTCATCCAAATTATAAAGATAGAATTTTATATTTGATTTCTTCGACTAAATATGTGAAATTCCAATTCCAGAATTATTTTATATATATATATATATATCCTTATTTATAATGTGTGAGTATCATCAAATTAGTTTAATAAATTTAGATAAAAGTAAATCAAGAGAAAACATAAAAAATTATAAAATCTAAATCTTTTCTTAGTCTAACCGCCTACAAAAAGAAGTATACTTGGTTGTAGATGTTATTCATTCAAGTGAATTAATCATAAAGGGATTTTCATATTCCGCGATTATTTTTTTACAAATAATGAAATAAATGCTTCTATTCAACTTTGTGCATATACGACATAAATACCTTTATAATATGATTAACAAACGGTCATAATTTGTGCGTAGTGGGTATTTAGGTATCACATAGAAAGTATCAAGTCAAAAAGTTAAAATTCAGTTTAGAAACTTAATTTTAAAATAACTTTTAAATGTAATAACTTGATTGGTAACCAAAAACGTAAATAGTTTTCAGAAGTTAAAAATAAAAAAAATTACTTTCACATAAAGTTATTTTTAAAAAAATTTATATATTATTTTAGAATTTAATTTTCAAATTTACTTATTACTTTTCGACTTAATTAAATTTAAAAAATAGTTATTAAGTTGTATTCAAACATAAAACAAAACAAAACAAATTTTTTCTGCCATCTAACTTTTGAAAATTACTTCTGCTTCTTGGTGCAATACATGCTTTTAATAAAACTTTATTTTTATCTTTTTAGCTAATGGTAAGTGGAAGTTGCACAAAAAAACCATTAGCAATGTAATAGAAGTTGCATAAAAAAGCAAGCTTTCCCCGGGAAAAACAATAATAACGGTGAAAAACATTTTTGTCCTAACAGTTACTACACAAAAGTATACATACACCCGAAAATATAGCCGTTACATCTGAACATTTTTCTCCATCAATCATAACGTGTGTAAGCCGCATATATTATCCTCCTCGTTTCCAATACATCTAAATTTCCGCAATACAACCCGGTTACGCAATACCCAAAAATAGATAAGAAAACAGGCCCGGGTTTCACCAATAAAATTTAATTCAAACCCGTTTCTCACTTCTCTTCTTATTTACAACTAAAAGTCTTATTTTATTTATAAAATCCAAAAGTAAAAAAACAGATTCCTTTCCATGTCAAAAATTTCTCTACTCAGCTCTGCTCAAGAAGAAGAAAAGAACAGAAAAAGAAAGATCTGATTTCTTCTTCTTCATGTATTCTGATTTTTTTTTAATTTATTTTTTAATTAATGGCGTTTGAAAAGCCATGTCCAAGAAATTCATTTAGTTACAATTCAACATTATGTGCTTGTTTCCCTGGTTACTTGTTAAATTCATCATCGTCAACAGAGAAATCATGTGGACTGTTTGATTCATCGATTAATGAATGGTCAATGAGTACAGGAGTTAAATACTCAGCAACATTTCCTGAAACACTTCTTGGATTTGATTCCATTACGAAATTTACACAATCACAAGCTGTGTTTTTAGAAGCAACCCTAGTTTTGGTACTTTCTTGGTTATTGTTTTGTTTATTTGTTAGGTTTAAGAAACTTGGTGATGGGAGTAGTATTTGGTTTAAGGTTAGATGGTGGATTAGTCGCATGGATTTCTGCTTCTCTACTCGTCATTGGCTGGTAAGATTTAATTTATTTATTCTGAATTTTCAGTTGATTTTATTGTGAATTTAATGAAATTCATTTTTTTTTTCATGAATAAGCTGGATTTTTCTTAATTATTTGCTGATTCTTCAAATAGAAGTTAGATGATTGAGCAGTGAGGAGGTTTTAAGGTAGTTAGAGAATCTAGCAACATGAAAAATTGAGTTTGGAACCTCAAATTTGACTCCAAATTGCGTCTGGTTTTACGCCTTTATTGTAGAGTGTCTGTATATATGATGTTTAGGTTTATCGGTTTATATACGGGTAGTATGCAAATTTTATATGTATGGTTAGCAAATATAACAAGTATCTATTCTGACTCATAATTGTTAGTTAGGATTTCCTATTTCTTTAAGCTAGGCAAAATTGAACACCGGATGTTGGGAAGTACTGCTTTGAGAAAAGTGGCGTAAACACTTCAAGAAATGGAAACTTACCTCTTGAGAACTGTTTCATTTAATATTCAGTTGTACCTCCCTTGTGGTAGGCTGTATTTGGTGAGGCGATGGTCATCTCCGGATGATGCAATTCCAAGATCCTACTGAGAGGTCCACTAGAGATCATAAATTGTTGAAGAAAGAACAAGATGTTTCTTTTGTCCCTTCCAGACGATCGGAAAATAAAGAAATGGTTGATATATTCAAGATAATTACGTATTATATAACAGGGTTTTTGTACTAAGGAATCAGTAACGCTCGTAGTAGGTTTCGTATATGAAATCCATACAATATTGGGGAAAAGGAGTTGTGTAACCTTGTTCTTTCTCAATCTGTGCTTTTAGAGTAGTTGGGTTAATCTTGCTAAATGGGTTTACAAAAATAATGTTCGTCTCACTCCTACATGTTGTTTAACTTGTTTACTTACCACAATTACCATCGACATTCTATATGTTTCGTATTGAGGATCGTTATTGGTGTAAGAGTTTAATAATAGTGTAGACTTGAATCATCATGGCATTACTCCTTATGTTGCACTGCAGTTTATTCTGCATTTACTGAATATTTTACATCTGCAGCTTATAAAATATTTAATATACAATGATATATCAACCATTGCTTCACTTCGTATTTGATTAGCATTTCTTACGTGCTTTGTATAGGATGATAACAAGGTTGTAAGGAAGCGGAAGACGGAGCTTGGTGGAACTTTTTCTGTTGCTAGTTGGATAGTTTTTGTTGGTTTTTTTGCAGCGTATGTGTTTGTTCTTTCATACAAATAATGATGAAATTCTCAGTTTAAACCTTCAACTTTTTGTTCTTCGGTGCTTATATTAGAGTTGATATTAACATGTTTGTTGGTTCTTTGACAGGTTGCTTTACCAAATTATATCAAAAAGATCTGTCGAAGTGCATAATTTGAGAGCAGCAAATGGACCTGAGCTACTCTCCTTCATCAATGATATGGAGTTTAATATAACCACTATTTCTAGTATGAGCTGTTCTCATTTACGTGGTCTTGGTACTTTAGTGACTGGGGTTCCAGGTTTCGTTGATCATAGAGTGTTTCCTTTGAAGACATTTGCTAATTATTCCTGCCACAACACGAGCTTGGGCCCAACTGTTTCTCTCAAGTGCAGTAATTGCCGTATTGCTGCAGATGACTTGTATGTTTCCTGGCAGTTTGTTGATCTTCCAAATGATCCTGCTACTGCTGTAGGGTTCGAATTCAACTTTACAGCAAAGAACCATAATGACAAACACATGAGCTTCGTCACTGGCATACTGAACAATGGGAGCACTTTAGATAACAGGCCAACTACTTTCCGAGGGCCTGATGTGAATGTCTTAAAATTTCACTTATTTCCACGACTATACCGTAATCATCATGATCTAAGGCTTATCCAGCCTCTTTTCCACGAGTTTGTTCCTGGTTCCTCTATTCTTGAAACTAGTCAGCTTCAAGCATCTCTTCAAAGTTTAAGAGGTGGATTAATCAATACCACGTTGTTTATCAACTTTCTTTCCGCCTACATAGTTGAAGTTGACGATGAAAATTTTATTGGGCCTGGTAAGAGGACTTCCTTGTTCCTTCATAGCTCATAGATACATAGAACTTAATTTAATTTTTTGCACCAATTTTAATTTCTTTGATTTGTATCTTAGCCAGAACTATCTAGCTGTCTTTTGTAGTTCTTCTTTAAAAATATATAGTGATATCTGTCTATGATGCGACTAATTATTTAATTAGTAAATTGTTAACAAATTCAAAATCTTCAAACTAAGTTAAGTATCACAATATTGGGTTGTAGTCTCTTGGTGTAAGCCTCCTGCAAGCTTTTCTGTCTTATAGTCTCTATGATCAGTATAATGATAGTCCATGTTCTCTCTCTATGACCAGCTTAGATTCTTTACAACATTATCCTTTTTATTGTCCGTTTGTCCCCCCCTATGCAGTTATGAATCTTATTTATGTTCTAACTTCATGGCATCTACTGAATGTTTGAATTTGAATAATGTAGTTGGCTTCTTTGCGGATCTTGGTGGTCTCTATGCCATTAGTTTTGCCATATTCTTTTACCTCTTGGTCCAAGTAAGTTACTTATCACCTATTACAACTTTTAATCTTTTATTTTTGTAGTTTTCGATCCATATTTATTTATTTGAACTACTTATTGCTTTTTGTTTAGGCGTCAAAAATATACTTGAGTGGTGGCCTAAAAATGTGAAACACCACGATCATCTTTATTGCCTTAACTCAACTCTAAAACGTCTTCTTTAACATAATGCCTTCTTCCTATTCAATATCCGAATCCTATTATAGGGATCGTCACATAGCTAAATGAGTCACTAATAGCTTTAGATCAAGTTTGTAACTGTAAATACAAATCTAGTGCTTAAAAATGGGTCATGACAGGAAACTTATCATTCTGAGTAAAAAATAAAAGCTCAATTTGAGTGTTATATCTAATTTAAAAAGACATGTAACTTTTATCAATTTTATAAGGTCATTACCCACATTATCGAACTAGGAAGTATTTTTTATCTCTTGTTCTGACCAAGATCTATATCTGAAACAAAAGTATGTCAGAAAGCTAAGGTTAATGTGTTGAGCACTCACCCCCATCATCAGAATAAGGTATGCCTGTAGATGTTAAGTTGACTGAAAATTCTCAAAATCCTTGAAGTTTATCAGATATCCCTAAGTGGTACGAGCCAAGTTCTCCATAAAAATTTATTTGATGCGGTATGTATGTGAGTAAGAAGAAGGAGATCCTCTTTTATTATTTGAATATTAAAATATCCTGGTGTTTAGCTAGATAGAATAGCACATGTGAAGTTGTTGGGACTCAAAGGCCACCTCACCCAGCACTTTCGATAATATTGATATGACTTCAGCTACTAACTAATTGCGATAATTGATTTTCTTACTTTTAGACATTAGTCCTTGTACCCACATTTACTATTTCCTACAATTGAACATGGGTTTTAAGCTAAACATTTTGCACCTATTTTTTGGTATAGTGTGAGTACAGGGTCAAGAGGCTCCGTAATGAAGATAGTGTACTGATAAATATAAGAAATCGAAAGAAAGCTCAACAGCATTGGGATAAGGTATTATCTTGTCATCTAACGTTTGAAGTTTATTTTATACTAATTTATACTGAAATAGTTTATTGAATGATTGGCAATTTTGTTTCTATCTTTTCACAAGTTGCGTAAATACGTAATGTACACATGGGGTTGTAAGATTCTGGAAGATCACAGTAGTAATGGAGATGATGCACTTTGTGGTTGTGTGCCTGGAGAACCCTCACGTGGAAATGGATCTTTGCACAAAAGAAAAACATCTAGCAGCAGAATGGACACCATCAGTCTTAATAAAAAAGGCAACTTACCTATCGAGATGGTATTGTAGCTCTGCTGAAAATTATTTTTTCTGTTGGAAATGTCGTTTTCTTGGGATATAATAGAACTTGCACCATTTCCTCCAGACTGAATCTCCAAATTTGTTTTTGTTTCTCCAGAATGTTATTCGCAAGACTGCAGATGCAGAGAAAGTACGTAGATCATTCTCAGCAGGGACCCCAGCAAAACATGGTTCTAGCGAGGTAGATCATCCCTCGCGGCCTCAAGTATCAAATTACAGCACCCTACCACTACCTCCTGATCTAGGTAAGAACTGATCTAGAACTCTGTCCTTCTTCTGCATCTTGCATGTGTTACGAAGACATACAAGATAACTGTTATTTTGCACATTTATAATTCTGTCCTCTTATATCATGTCATTGCAGAATTTAAAGCCGATTCTGGAACTGATATTTCTGACATTCGTAAGAATCTCCAAAATCTGTATGAATACAATATTATGCTGAGGGAAAACTTAATAAGTGCTCAATCTATGATCGAGGCTTTAACCAAGAAAGATTCAGTTCCAAATACTGCAAGCCAAACATAGCATGGAACAGGTGTGTGAGTAAATTAACCTCCAACAGCCGCCACTTGATATTTTCTGGCAGAAGTATGTACGACCAGATTTCATTCTCAGAAGTGAATGGGAGATATATTTTGAGTTCTTGTTCGCATTGGGATTGATGCTCTACTAACGCCACATTTGTTTAAGGTATCTTGATGGATTACTAGTCAGGTTTGAGACTACTGATCCTGTTAATTCTCACAACTACTTCCTATGTTGTGGATGAAGTATGATCGTGATTGATTCAGACGAGTTCAATTTTATTCTGAGAATCACAACAGGGAGGAAGAAACCACTTCTTCAAGCCATGTTAAGATTGGGTAAAACAAAACTTGGAGTTGTTCATTTGGAATTGCCTGAAACCTAGAGGGCTACAATCAGTGCAGAAATTGAGTTCAAACAGGAGGCATCAACTTATCACAGATCCATGTCATTGCAGATATTGTAGCTTGTTAGTATTTCTACATGTTCATGAATGTACAAAATGTAAGAAAGGTACTATAAATATGCATATATTTTTGTGATGATACTACAATAGAAAAATCTTGCAGTTACTAGTGACATTCTGTAAGTTCATGGATACTGTCTACAAACAGAGAGGGTCTCAAAGTTATAATCTTAAAACTTCAAAAGCTTAAAAACCTCATTCATATGAGTAAATTTGGTACAATAGATGAATATGAAATGAATACAAGAACCAAAAATACGAATAGATCAGTAATGGAAGACATAAATGTTGTATTCAACAGTAGAATCACCAGTTTTAGAATCCAATTTCTTCGTCCGAGCTTGAACGTAACCACGAGCAAATCGGAATAGCCCGCTACCATCAACAATGGACATTTCTCTAACTTCAGATAGTACCTTATCTCTTCCCATAATACTTATTGTGCTACCATTGTATTTCCCAACCAGGAAAGCAAAATTAATATCTATTAGAGCAACTAACTCATTAATGCCAGCGGATGCATATAATCCTTGAGCACGTCCGACAAGTTTCGAACTCAATTCAAGTCCTTCTGTTAAAGGATCATCAGCTCCGAACCCAGTTGCTGATTTACTTGTTGAAGCTGCCTTTGCAACCTGAATCCTATACCAATTCAGGAAGCTGGAAAAAATGCCTTAGCAGTTGGGGCACTCCATGATTAAAAAGCATATGCCACTTCTGAGGTGTGTACACGTGCTTTTGTAAAGAAAATCCACTATTCCTACCCAAAGACTGAAGAGTGAAGACTAGATCTCAAGTCTCTAGAAAAGCAAGCCCTAAATCCTTATCTTGTTGAGTACTTGGACTAGAGACTTAACTAAAGTCTGAGTGAGCTATTCCTTCTTAGTCCCTTTTTTCTGCAAGAACGGCTGAAGAAGTACATATCAACAGTCAACCAAACTTCAACAACTGAGTTTGATTCACTCTCGAGAAGATTGATTGATAAGTGGTGAACCAGAATAGCATAAAGAACAAGGTATGTATACAACTTCATTTCATGCTCTAAACCAATTTTTATTTTGATTTAAAGATTGCAATAAAGTGCTAAATCAAATAGATTGAGCTAGTGTTGAAAGTAGATAAAAATTGAAGAATCTATTGTTGTTGTTTGTGACTTGAGTAGCTTTAAGATTGTAATGATGCTGTTAATTAGGGGAATGATTCTGTGTAATAATAAGAAGAAAAAGAAGCAGATGAGTGTTTTTGGTCATTTGTTGTTTGGTATGTGCGGCCTCGGAAAATTATCACACACAAGTTGCTGATCCTCCTGTTTGTTCCATATTTCCCAAAGATGGGTGATAAGGGTGAAACATTAATCTTAGATACAGATTTGGGGAGGAGATTGTAAAACTCAAACTGTTCTATCTTTCCAAAAGATGCAGTTGAGTGTGGGTTGATTGTGGATTATAAATATGATACTTTGATCCAATTGTGGATTGCATATGTATGGAATAACTCGCATATTGTTCCCTATTTCCAAGATATGATGGTGTAGTAAAGATATTCCTAGTCTTTGGATGGGTCATGTGAAACATAGTCTTTACGGTGCAAATCCTTCATCTAAGATGGGAAAACCAAGTGGTGAAATGGAAGACATAGATGTCATGCAAAAGTATGGCATCTTAATAAGCATAAAGAGAAAGACAAGTGGACTCATGCTATAGTTGTGAAGTTAGTAGGTTAAGTGTAGCGTTTAACATTCTGGCACCAAATCATAATTCAGTATTTGTAATATCACAATATTCACTCATTGATGTAACTGTATATGTTATATGAACGTAATCCAGCATTTGTAATGTGACTAATGTCACAAAACCTTTTGATGTTGCAATATAACTGAATTCATTCGTTGTCAATTTTGATATGATAAGCTCACTAATTCTTCTCTCAAACTTGATTTGCAAATTTCTAACAGTGTTTAAGTGAAAAAGTACAATTGCAATGTGCCTGATGCTGGAGCTACCCTTGAAACATTTTTAAGGTCCCTTGATGTTTTACCACCTGAAATAAAAGAAACCGTTTGCATCCTGCCTCTCTATTGTTGCAGATAGAAGGCTCGCTTGAAATGTATTTACCAAAATATGATGTTACTGTGCTTAACTGTGCATGTCAAACGAGCCATTGATCTGGTCCAGTTCTTATGAACTGTTCAGAATTGTAGATGTTATGAAATGCATGATCTGAAGCATTTGGATTTGCTAAGACTAGGACATATATAACCAGCCCCTTCACTAATGTCTCATATCATGTTCCGAACTTTCTTTCAGATGTATTTTGAAACACTTTCCTGCCGGCATATTCACTATCACTTCCCCGTGCATGTCCAAAACTACTTCGGCTGTTCAGCCATAGAATCACATATCCTCATCTCTTATAATAACCACCAATGCAGCTAATTTTCGTGCGATTTTCTCGTTCTCTTCCATGGAACAAAACAAGTTATAAGTTATTGAATATCGGCGAGACGAGTTTCGAGCGCGAAATTCGTTACACTCGGCTGAGTTTGTACGAAAACTCGTACCCCAAAATCACCGAGTCAAGAACCTAAAAAATGAGAATAGAAATCGAAGTAGTACTGCCTGCCTGGTACAATAGTCTTGATTCTGTGAACCCCATTTCGGGAACATTTGGTATCTTCAGTACTGATAGTCAAAATTTGCTTAAAATTCAAGCAAGGAAGTGGATTCGAGATTCTCTGTCTGTGTTGGTGGTCTCCACTCGAGTAATAAACAACAATTACGTTCCTGTTACTCTGTTGTGGCTGATGAGTCATTTTCCACTACTTTCACCACGCCTAAACTGTCATTGATGCAAAGAATCCAATGCTATTCCATATTTTGAGGTCTGCAGGATGATAAATTATTGAGATGGGTGAGATCTGCTCTGAAAAATTTGAATTTCAAAAACCATATCCCATTAAAATATCTCTGTCTACATCCCCACTTGGTTGAAATCAGAGGCTCTGTTTTAAAGGGGTTGTTGAAGATAACGTGTGTGTTCAAATTCAAATTCAAATCTATCTATCTATCTATATATATGTATATATAAACAACAGAAGGTATGCACTAACTTTTCTTAGTTCAGTCATAAAAACCACAAAGATAAAGATGAAGAAAAAGAAAAGGAAGAAGAAGATGAGAGGGTTTAAGTGCGATTGAAAGTTGGTATATGCGGACTCGGAAAAAAGACGCCATAAGACTGAATTTAGAGTTATTATCCACGGCACTGCTGAAGGGAGCTATGATAGTTTACAAAAATATAGCTTAACTTTGGTAAAGATTAGATGTCCAGAATGGACATTTGATTCGATTGTGGATGGCGACTAATTCAGTTGTAGATGGCGCACTAATATTTTGTTTTGTCTGAAGAACTAAAAATTGGTTTTCTTGCGTGGGAATCTACGTACGAAGCATTTGAGGTACCTTGATTTCACATGGTTTAAATGTGCATGTTGCAAGTGGTGCAAGTCGATTATTCCATGAATGGTTGATCGCTATATGTCTTCATATGTTCCATGCTTTGATTGCCTTTAGTTAGTTCGGAGTTTCAAAAGTTGGCATGCGAGGGTTGTTATCATTTTAAAGGCTTGACATGTTTTCACCTTCTTATCATGCAGTTGTTTAAGACCTGGAACTATTGCAAAGGTACATCTTCAAATTGTAGATATGTTCAATTTATCGGCATACAGATTTTGCTTTCAAGTGTATTTGATGTGATATTATGAATCCAATTCAATTATCTTCTTTCGTTCCGTTTGATAATAGTGTAATTCAGAGTTTGGATGCAAGCATTTGAATGTGTTTTATTTCTGATAGATAATTCCAGTAACAGACTATTGACATAAACCCGCCAATTACAAAGATTAGAGTAAATTAAAGGACAAGGTTAGGACTGTCGAATCTTAATTCAACCCAAGTTGCAGAACCTTTCAAGCTTTCAAACAAGTAAACTTTCTGTACTACTTCGCGTGCCACTTCCGCATAACCCATCAGAGGGTAAACCCTGTGACCGCACCGACGGAAATTTGAACACTAAAAACAATTGCCAGACCAGAACTGTTGTACTGTAGCGCCCTGCAGACTGCAGCTCTATAGGCCAAAGGGCTAAAGGAAGCTGTTTAGTGCAAGCACAAGACAAGCAAACCTAAGGGGCAAGGAAACTAGCAACAACCCATCTTCACTATAATGAGCAGATGAGAAAAATCTAAAGAACCACGCCATATAAACGGTAGCAGTGACCGAAAAAAACGAAAAAAATGTATGTTTTAACTGGCACACAATAGAAAACTAAAAATTGGCGAGTGACACTTTAAATTGGTAGAAAAAAAAACACTTTAAAACGATATTGTAACGGTTCCGTTTTAATGAATAATAACTCAAATAAAAAAAAACGATGTATTATATGGTGAGCTGATTTTCCTAAAAAAACATTATTCTCAAATGCCATATGATATCTGTAATTTTTCGAATATCGTCCGGCGGACTCCGGCCTAATATAATGTTGTCGATTAAAATTACTGAATTTAAAATCAATGCCGATAAATTTAGAACCATTCTACGTCCACTGATTTTTTTTCCAGAATCCCCTCCCCTAATATAGTGTTGCCAACTAAAATTATTGAATTTAACATCAATGCCGATAAGTTTAGAACCATGGATGAAGGTTAACAAAAGGAGGAACATTGGACTCTTCAGGAATGTCCATTATTTTTGTCCCAGCAACCCTTTCTGGTATGTACAAATTCTTGGCAACATGCAACATCTTTTTCGCTTGGCATGTCCTTTCGTCAATATAAGTTGTGCCAAAGAATTAATCTTCACAAGGTGTCGTAATCCTACAAGTTTCTAGCATTGGATCTACATATGGTGCTTCCACAGGAGAATCACCATTGTTATTGATATCCCTCGCGCCTTCTACTTTGACAAATGCTGACGCACAAACAATAAAGAAGGCCAGAACTAATGAAACGTTAACCAACTTCACCATTATAATTTTTTATGGTGTTTTATTTTTGATTTGAGATGTATATCAATTGTTTGATGTAAAAACTAAAATCAAAATACTTCTATATATATATATATTTGCTAATAAATGATTAGCAACAAAAGGATTTTTTTTAGTGAACGTGTCACAACTAATTATCCTATCTTTTTTTCCTTTGTAAAGACGAATTCGGCAAACAATGTTCAGAGCAGCTAACGTAAGAGTCTAACCAGCTGGCGGAAATTCCGATACTGATATAATAAAAAGAGTTGCCGGTTCCGATCCTTCCGTCTCTTTTCCAAGCTGAGTTGACTGTGAGGTGGGAAATAGAACAAAAAATGAGACGAAATTGAGTATTCTCAGCCTTAGGCTAGCTGGCGATTGCCGATCAATAGAAGAGTTATTCCCTCATCCTCCTGTTCCGAATTCGACCTTCTCACCTCGTTGCCTTTACAATGATTTCAGGACTTGAAAACCTTCATCAAGACTTGAATGGAAACCGCGGAAAGATGGGATCGAATCTACTATTGAAACGACAAATTAATATGACATCCGGACTTCTTCCAGCTCTATGGGTATATCTTTTTTATTCGTTTCTTTAAAATACCAAATTTTTCATCATCTTTCTTTATTTCTTGATCTCTAATGGAAGTTATGGCAAAAGAGGTAGGATTCGTAGTGTCATTGCTTCTAACGGGACGGTCTATCTTTGTTTGCATCCCCCTGGTCGTGGGAAGAGTGCTCTATCAACGGTTCGTGTGGACAAGAATCTATACCTATGCACCCGTTATGCCCCTTTACTTTGTTTAGGTACGACGTCATTGAGATAAGTGAATACCTCTGCTTGGTACTGGGTCTATGAAATTCTACGAGGACTCGATCTCTCTCGCCATAACATACGCTCTCGCTAAACTATCCCCGTCTTCTTCAGTACGAACCTTAAATCCAAGGCTTCCGTATGAGTCATAGCTTTCCCACTCCATTATATACGCTTGGATCCCAGCAGCTCGGGCAATCACCCCTAAAGCACCCCACTCTATACATTGACTCGCGTTAAACACCTTATGGTCCTTTAAAGCTGGCGCCATTGTTCGTTCCTTAACCTCTTGTAGATGTCTTGGGGTCTCCAACCAAAGGCCCTAAGAAACGTTTCTAGCTTTTCGTAATAGCCCAAAGGAAGGTCAGCCGCTACACCACCGATGATATAGAAAGGCGAAGAACCCCCCTTTAGCTCATCAATGAAGCTCCTAAGAGCAAAGACTTCAGATCTGCCCCAGCTAAAGATCCCGGGGTCTGCTCTCCTTCCACTGGTAACAAGAACGGATAAGTGGTGTTCCTTTCTTAAAAGCCCGCTTATAAGAACGCGAAGCATCTTAGCTCTAACTGGTATGTCCAGCTTAAGCAATGATTCCACGGCTAAGGAATACGCGGTTCTTGGGCGGTAGTGCAAGTCAGGTCCAGGTCGCGGTAAGGGAGAATTGTTGGAATCGTTACGATAGATCCGGCGATTGGTCTAGGCATTCATGTATGAGAAAGATCTTCTGCTTTGTGAGGTGGGGTACGAATATTCCCCTGGGTACCGGCTCATGCCGGCTAAAGAGATCTATACCTACGGAAATGCTACCTTCATGGGCGATCTTTTCGATCTAGCGACTCGGATCTTCCTTCTCAATGCCAGGGCATCCATCCCATGCATTTCTTTGATGTTCCTAACCTTGGATTTACTGTTTGCTTTTTCCTTGTTCTTAGGCCCTTTCTCCTTAGGGATTCGACCTTTTATATCCCTTATGGGTTTAATGCCTTCATTTGCGGTACGAATAAACCCTTAAATTAGTACTTTTAAAGTTCATTGCGAGACCTTCATTCTCTATTGTGGTCGATGCCGTTCCTCATGATGTTGGTCTTAATAAGAGATCTCGGATCGAATCGATATTGATAGACCGAGTCTCTGTTGATACGAAGTAGTCCGGCGATCCCTACAATCCGAGTCCGAGCTGTTGGAATTGGAATAAGTTCGGCAGCGGATCACTAAATTTTGGAGATCTTCTCTATCTAATGAATGGGGAGTCCACTTTGAAATCGTCCGCCCTGCACCACCCCCCGAGTATATGCTTCAACAGGAATCACACAGGGGTAAATTGATACAATAGAAACCTATGATAAAATGCCCGCCCGTAACCCAACAGATAAAGTACATTACATAGTCCGTTTTAGGGATTGGCGACTTACCCATTCAGTGACTTTGGCACTGGATGTTCCCAAAATGGGTACTATCAGGTCGGGTGAATTCGATAATAGACGTCTGTCTTTTGGCATTCCAGCTTTCCTTCCCCCTTTCAGGGCAAGAAAATCCAGTACCTCTTGGTCGTGTGAATATCTGAATAGGACGAACCGGCCCCGTGGATATCTTTGCTTCGGAACAAAACAATTAGAATTAGGCTCGGTCAACTGGAATGTGTATTAGCCATATATGAGATCTTTCAATTGAGAAGATCCATCGACTTGAGACGAAGAGAAAGGTCTATCTATTTTAGTTAGTTATTCAGTTAAACCAATGATTAATTATTGGAGCAGATAGCAAGAACCATTTCATCGGACATGCGTATTTTTGATTTTCAAATAGATTTACATGGAAAATTGCTGGATCGGCACTTATCTTTCCTTCTTAGGAACCCTATCTCCTCGCCAACCTACTTTCTTATCCATGACCTTGGACCTGCCCTTGGGTTGTGGTATATCATTTCAATATTCTAGGTTAAACGGGAATTTTAAGCCATTTAAACCATATAAGTTATGTGGATCAGTCGACCCATAGCTGGGACATATCCTTCTGGGAGCTCTGTTGGTAGGGTTGGTGATAGGTGCATAAATCATACATTTAAAGTAGTTTTTCCTGACCGTTATGTGCTATATTTGAGGGAATTATTAGGTATTTTGATTACTTTCGAAGTTTAGTTGTCTTTTTAGGTTACAGTTCAGAAACCCGCAGAATGGAGCTGTATGAGAAGAATTACCGAGGAGCCAGTAAAACTCTGCTGAATTTAGGCCTTTCACCCTCCACAGTTTAGGAAATTGAATTACGAAGCCAACGGCGAAAGAACGAGGTCATTCTGATCTCGTATGAGGAAGTTATGGGCAAAGCCACATGGTGGCAAACTAGCTTGTGCTGCTAGCGCCCAGGCGCTAAGTTGGCTGAACCGTATGTGCTAATGTGCTAAGTGACGAGTTGGAGGTGCTAGAGTGGTTTGATGGGCTAGTGGCTAGCCTTGGTGGAGTAGTAGCTAGCTTGGGGAAGTCATATGGGATTAGGAAAGAGTTTGGAGTTGATATATCTTGTTGGAGTGGAATAAGGAAACTTAGCACATTTCCTAGTTCTACTAGGATTGTGAAAGTGGCTAACTCAAGTTCTATAGAAAGAAATCAGGCCTTTCTCGTGGCAAGCCTTTTGGAGAGCTAGCTATAGGGAGACCCAAGGGATATTTGGGGGTCAGGTTCATGTATACAAGTTGGCTACACAATTGGGCTACACAAGAGGCAGCCGAACAAGTTTCACGGCTGGAAGGAAGCTCTTTTTAGAGAGTTTGCTGCTGGATAGGATTAGGACGTTATCATATAAAAGTATACAGGGTTTTGAGACAGCAAAAGGGGGGAGAATATACACGGTGGAAAGAAGGCAGCAGCAAGGAGAAGAGGACAGCAGCGTTGGGAGGCTGCTGGCTACCATTGCAGCCACACTTCGAAGCTACAATCAATTCTTCGCTATCTTTCCGGGTTTGAGTATTTATTTCTTAATTATTTTCCATGGGTTTTAAGAAACCCATGATGAGCTAAACCCTTCTTTATTGGTTAGGGATGTAATATGAAGTTTGAAAACATGTTTATTAATTGAATGGCGCATATCTCATAATTTCATGATGTTCTTAATATCGTTCATGTTCTACTAAGTATAATGGCGTATGATTGATTGCTGATTTGTTTGAGTCTAGAATCAAGTGAATAGGCATTGATATCTATAACTAGACTGGAGTTCTGAGAGTCGATTCTGTCGAGGGACTCCGGTTACAAGTAGTATAACATATTTGCTAACAATACTTAAAATTGCCATGCACGTATGTGTAGAAGCTTGACCTAAATTAAATCCGAGTGGCGAATTGCGTCGGGTTATTTAGATTAACCTCAACTCACAAAGACCATAGCTATCATTGGGTTAAACTCGAGTGGAGGTACTCACTCAGGTTATCCGGTGCTAAGAATTCAAAGGGTGGAGGTACTCATTCTTTGATGATATTAGGAGTTTTGCCGAAGTAGACGAGATAACTGGCTACTTTAGGGTTTTTGGTATTACTAATGCATGAATGTTGAGTATGCTTTGATTGATAACATGTTGGAAAACGGACGATGAATTCTCTAACCAATGCTTCTCTCCCTGATACACGTTTCTATTAATTTGCTTTAGTTTGCTTTAGTTTAATTTAGCTTAATTCACAACATAAAACCCCCCTGTTTACTTGCGTAACTAAGAATAATAACAATTTAATTGCCTCTCTGTGGGAACGAACTTGTTCTTATTTGCTATACTTTAATCTATTTTGGAAGAGTAAGAACTCGATTATTTTGGTTGATTACGACACGACCAGTTGGCTATGGCAGCTAATCCAATCAAAGAAAAGAATTCGGGAGCAGATATTCAACAAGGGACCAAACCTCTAAAGCTTGCAGGCATGGAAGAGTCCTCTCGTTCTTTGCAATCCAATCTTTTCTAAATAGGAAACTAAACTAGGGAACTAAAAAAAGTTAGCCGCGAAGCAGCCATACTGTGAGTCATTTTGCTTGATCGAGAGCATTCAGTTGAGACAGGCGGTGCAACTTGATGTGGGTGCTATAGACCTAGCTAGTGGTGAATCAAATAGGGGATCTGTGAGCGAAGTTTGAAAAAGTTTTTTAAAAAAACGATTCAAAAGTGAAGAAAGAAAGGGGTGCTGTACTTCTATAAAAATGACTTAATAACTCAGCCAATCACACTTTTATGACTTTTCGATGAGGGACCGAGTCTTATTTCAGACCTTGCTCTAATGCCTTCATAAAGGAATAAAAGTTTGGCTTACTCACCACACCCCCTCACTGTAGTTTCGGTGATACCTGAGTTTACTAACCAAAATAAGGAATCTAGCTCACAAGTTAACATATTCAGAAATTTAGAAGAAGGCATTTCCGGACTAACATGTAGCGCCATAGATCAGCAGACTCAAACATTCGGGTAGTCCTACCCTAGAACGAAAGCTAACATCTGCGTTAACTAGTTTCGTAGCCTCACACTCTTCTTGCAGGAGGATCGGATCACTTAAACTTATAGCTTACTGATGTTGTTTTGATAGTGGTAAATAAGGTGATCGTTTCTCGAACTTGTAAAGGTAATGATTTTAATTAACTCTAGAAAATTCCAGGAGTATGAAAAAGACTAAATAACCTAAAGATGATTTTTGAATAATTTTAAAGGGACCAGGAATCAGGAATCAGGTAATTCTAACAACCTATGTGATTAATCAGATAATTCTTTTTAAATTAATTGAAGCGCAAGTAATTGCCAAAATTGGTTTCGTTATGCTAACAAACAAAGGTAAATCACAAGCATGGACTATCAAAATTAATTAACCAAGCATAATCCATCAAGCAAAAGCACAACTGTTGAAAGAAAACCGTTTTCACTATTTAAAACTATGCAATTCTAATAACAAAAGAATTATAAATAATTATTAGAAAATAATTAAATCACATAAAATTGAGAAAATTGCCTTATCCATCATCCCAGTAAATAGACTTAGCTCATGGTGGAGAAAACTTGCTCAAAAGATCTCTTCATTGCTCAAAATATCGATTACAAGGTTAAATAATGCTGTAACAGCTGATTTGATACGCGTATATGCGTTACAGAAGAAGGTTCAGCTGTTACAGAAAAGTTTTAAGCAACAAAGGTATGAAACAATAAGCAACATAAATATTTGAATCAACAACAGATGTAGAGGTTGCTGAGTCTTCTTCTCTGGTGCTGTCTGGATGAAGAACAGCCGGCCGGTGCAGCAGCAGCTAGTCGGCGGCGACGGAAGTTCACCGGTAAATTTCTGTTTTCTTCTCTCAGGTTTTGTGTCGATTTTTCTTGGCTTCTCTTGGTTTATATAGGTTGTAGAAACCCTAGAGAGAGTTCTAAACCTAATAGAACTCTCTAAAACAACCCACAAATCTCAATCCTAATCGAAACATGATTTCGGCTATATACATGATTTCCGAGCTGATTTCAAGGGATCTTTTGTTGTTTTTGACTTGTGTGAGATATCTATCAATGTTTGGAACAATCTGGAAGCAAAATAACTTGCGAATCAATCGATTTGAGTTATCCAGTAGTTTTCCCGATGAGTTGAATCGGCTGAGTCGACTCGCTGGCTCGCTGGGTTGACTCGCCTGGTTGACCCGCTGGGTTGACCCGATCCAGCTCAGCCCGATCCAAGGTTGCCCCAATCCAAAGTGTGGGTGCCTTGATCCATTTTCCCGGGTGCCTTTAACACTTTTTGAGCCAATTTTTCCACAAATCTTTATTCTTCTGATGTACCTACAAAAGCATAAAAACACGTAATATTTACAAAATCGAATACTAACTTAATAGAAACTAGGGTGCAATTTAGACATTAAAATGTGTCTATCACTTACTCGCCCATGTACCGCACCTAAAGGGGCGAAAAGACTCATATGTTCTACATGTGAGGGGCGGCTTCCTTAAGAAGTCATTACGCTCTAGCGGCGGGTACATAGGAATGAAGATAGGCTTAGATAGACTAGCAAAAAATTGTGGATGGGACACTCTCCTATTCTTACTAATCTAGGATCCGGTTTTCACCGCGCGTACGAAAAGGGATATTATTAATAGTGTTTTCTTTTTTCCCTTATGGCCACCAACAACAGGAAAGGAACCAAAGGGGGTCCTGGTAATAAAGTGGATGTCTCCTTGCCCTACGGATCTCTACTAGGCCAAGGTAGACCGAGGATCCCCACACCACGGATGTTTGGGCTATCACTTAGCCATGAGGTTGAGTTTTCGCCGCTTTACCTCTTTTATGGTCGTACCTCTCTATCAACCAAAGGTAGATCAGTCATCCCCTGTCCACACACTACTTTAGTATTGCATCATCGTAAGTCCTTTGTTCCCACTGTACTCGATTATTCTTGCCCAGCTCCTCTTGGTCCATCGTGATAGTCCAGGCCAAAATGGTATAGTAATCGTGCTAGTGATGGTGATCCCTCGTTTTGATCATGTCCTACATTTGAGTGGCTAAGCTTGGGAACGCAGCCGGTTGGGTATATGGAGCCGTACGCATTGACACTACCGCTTTTGGAACTGGAGGAAATTATGCAGGACATGTTTAGCTCGGAATTGCCCTGACTTACCCGGTAGCTGAACTGCTTTGAAATGATTTAATGGCAAAAAATGACGGAAGTGGGCTCTCGAGATGGACTGTTCTGCGTATGCTATCGGCTCTGCCTGCAGGAGGGGGGTTACCAGATTACCTTCTACTACCGTCGGGATGAGGTGGACCACCGAGATGCACTGCCCCGCCAAGCGGATGACCCAGAAATAGATAAGATACAAAAGCTGGGAAAGGCTCTTAAGTCCCGAAACTTTTCGAGTAGACTCTATTTTATCGGATGTCCTGCCGCCGCTGGGATGCCTCGGAGATCCTGCTTTTTTGAGATCGTGCCTTTTTGTGAAGCTACAACTAATGTCGTCCTTCCAGCTGCCATTAGATCGTTCCGCCGTTCGTGCTCCCCTTGATAAAGGGCCAAAAGTAGTGCAGAGTTATGTATGATCCCATTTGTTAGCCTTTAGCTATCCATGATGCAATACATTTTGTTGGTACGCTGGGCCAGTGGTGTAGCAGTAACCGTGCTGTTGTGATGGTGATCCCCCGCCTTGACCATGGGTGATTCTTAAATGGCTGATGCAATACGAGGGAATGTAACGTTTATTGGCATGGCGTCTATGGTTGTTGACTGAGACATGCATACTTACAGGGCTCTCGCTTGTGAACTGATCTAGATCTCCATGTGAACTTGCTTTTTGGTCGGAAGATAACTTTCTTGCCCTTTTTTGGCCCGGTTCGATAGGCAAAGCAATTCTTTCTCCTCTGCAACCGCTTCCTCTACTCGCTATAGAACGGAGTAGTTTCCCCCTAGACTCACCCCTTTCTCGCCGCCCTAGAAACTAGGATTGGAAGGACCTGGCATAAACTCGCCCGCGAGAGGATTAGGAACGAAGTTCTGGCACGTTCTACCCAAAAAAAAGAGGGCACTTAATCAACAGGCTGATAGCAAGACTAAAGAGATGAGCTAACAGATGAAACGAAGAATTATACCTGACTTTCCCACGGAGGACGAGTCGCGGCATATTATTAGAATTGAAGGACCTGAGTTTGGGCAGTACACTACTTATCTGTTCTCGATCAGAAGATGGGTAAAGATTGGGTGAAGCCTTATCTCTCGAAAAGACGTGCTCAACTACGGTAACTGGTGAACAGAGTAACTCATATTCATAGATCGGAGACCGGGAGAGAGAACTCATAAACAAAAAGATAAAAGAAGGCGATATATCCAAGTCCCTCGTGCACCGAGATCCGTTTTCTTGGGCTGGTTTAAATGGCAAAGAGGATATTTTTCAATTGACACCGACGGATCCATTGTTCTCAATAGGCTTCTACATCTTCTTCTTGTTCGCATGGAGTTTACTTGCGCTTCTTGACTTGAATCTCTTGGCTTAGTGGAGAAGGACGGGGTTCACCTAACGAACGAAGGAATCATACCTAAGAAAAGACTAGTCTTGTGACTCTTCTTGCTCTTCTGTAACCTGCACATTTGCTTCCCACTTTGAAGTTTATTCTTCGTAGTCTTCCTGATTACCAAGATGTCTATTCTCTTTGAAGAGGTTAGGTGGAAAGAGCAAAGGACTGAGAAAGCAATAAGAAGACCCTGTACATGCCGTTCTCTTCCTCTTCGTTGTTCTTCTCTAGACTGATGGTTATACGTGCGAGGTTCTCTTCATTCTTAGTTAGAGCTGTGGCATCAAGATCTTCAGTTGTATCCCGTTGAGGAGCACCAAAACCCAACCCCAAGTACTTCCACCCACAAGATGAGTTTGCTGCAACTTTCTAATGGGGAGAAACGTAACTCAGAGCAGGTTCATAAGCATCGATAGGCAAACCCAACTCCAAGATCACTAGTCTCATGTTCTTGCTCTTCAAGTTGCATCTGTTGACAACCATTGGACTGTGACTCCTCTGACTCTTCAAGTTGCAACCTTCAACCCATCAGCCGGAAGTTTGACAACAAGAGCTCGGGTTTTGAGAGCATTCACTGCAGGTTTTACATTATAGCCTATTGAGAATATTGGCCCCTCAATGACTTCATGCTCCTCGGGATGGATGTCTGAGTGGTTGAAGGAATTGGTCTTGAAAACCGAAGTGCTAGAAGTGGTACCGGGGGTTCAAATCCCTCTCCATACGAAGCTAGGAGTGACATTGATTCAAGCGGGGTAGAGGAACGGGTTCACCATCAGGCTCATGATCTGAAGCGTCTTGAGAATGCTTCCTTTATGCCTTCTTCTTTCCTTGGGCCGTGTCTCTAAACATCATATCCTTGTAGACGTAGGGATCTTCTTGTTCATAAAGAGCATGAGAAAGAGAACGGCAAGAGAAGGGATATGAGTCACGCTCTTTACTTGCTTTGTTAGGGCCATGGCTTTCCTTATCACCTTCGTGTGTACTCTTCTTGCCTTTTTTTGGTTAATCCGAATTTCTTAAAAAAGCAAAAGATAATTACAAGAGTATATTACAATAAAAGAGGGCAACAGCCCCCAAAAAACTTGAAAAACTATTATAGTAAAAAAGAGGCCTTGTCCGGAATCTCTACATTGCGTAAAAAGTCCGGCCTGCCCAAATAACTAGCTATGCTTCCCAGTGCCAACAGGCTCCCCCTCTTTGCCATAGTATCATCTGCAAAGTTAACTTCACGGTATGCATATTTATAACGAATGCAATCATAATGTCTACTAGCTGCAATCCATCTCTTTGAATGGTACACAGCCCACTTGAGCAATTTGCCATTATTCCGCTCATTCCTATGAAGATAGGGAACTTGTACTTCTCATTCACAAATCCATCTTTGTCTATGTTGCTCACTCTCAGTTTGGTCCTACTTCTAGTTCATTTTGTAACCAAAAACGGAGGAGGCAACTTAGTGCCAAATGCCTGGCAATCCTTCGTCGAGAAAATCTATGACTTCGTACTGAACCTGGTAAACGAGCAGATTGGAGGTCTGTCTGGCAATGTGAAACAAAAGTTTTTCCCTCGCATCTTGGTCACTTTTACTTTTTCGTTATTTCGTAATCTACAGGGTATGATACCTTATAGCTT
The DNA here is from genome assembly GCA_023531435.1 of Papaver californicum. NCBI lineage: Eukaryota > Viridiplantae > Streptophyta > Magnoliopsida > Ranunculales > Papaveraceae > Papaver > Papaver californicum. Next base: position 1,570,879 of record JAJJMC010008872.1, read on the forward strand.
CACAGTGACAAGTCATTTCCTCGTTACTTTGGGTTTCTCGTTTTCGATCTTCATCGGGATCACAATCGTGAGATTTCAAAGAAACAGGCTTCATTTCTTAAGCTTCTTGCTATCTGCAGGAGTCCCTCTCACATTAGCCCCCTTCTTAGTACTCCTTGAGCTAATTTCTTATTGTTTTCGAGCATTAAGCTTGGGAATCCGATTATTTGTTAATATGATGGCCGGTCATAGCCTTGTTAAGATCTTAAGTGGCTTTGCTTGGACAATGCTATGTATGAACGATCTCTTGTTCTTCATAGGTGATCTAGGCCCATTATTCATAGTTCTCGCATTGATAGGTCTGGAATTAGGAGTAGCTATTTCACAAGCTTATGTTTCTACGATCTTGATCTGTATCTACTTGAATGATGCTATATATCTACATCAAGTATCTAATTTCATAATCGGCCAAGCACATTGATCTGTCTCTTTCCAAGTCAGTAAACTCCCAACCTTTCGTTGGTCAACAACCAACAAAAAAAGAGAGTTTTCTTCTTCGAAACACCTACATATGTCGGTAGCGGATCAATTCCAACGAGCATTTCAAACAACTCCTACATCTGTCTGTCTAGGGGGAATCATTCAATCTTTATCCATCATGCCTCAATTGGATCAATTTACCTATTTCACACAATTCTTCTAGTCATGCCTTCTCCTCTTTACTTTTTATATTTCCATAACTAATGATTCCAATGGGTTTATAGGGATCAACAGGATTCTCAAACTACGGAACGAACTGCTTTCACAGCGGGGGACCAAGATCCGTAGCAAGGCATTCAATGGAGAATCGATCTCTAGCAAAGGTTTGAGCACCGGTCTATCCTACATGTACTCAAGCTTATCGGAAGTCTCCCAATGGTGCCACTCTGTGGACTTAATGGGAAAAGGGAGTAAAATGACGTTGATTTCTTGCTTCGGAGAGATCAGCGGTTCACGAGGAATGGAAAGAAACATCTTATATTTTCTCTCGAAGTCTTCATCTAGCACTTATGTCAATCCTGTATGGGGAATTCCTTGTAAGAAGGACATAATGCTAATCCACGTTCTCCACGGTCAAGGAAGCATCATTCTTTAAAGAATGAATCCTTCACATCGTTCGTCGGAGCTTCTTAAAGGAGGGGCCCTAAAGGGACCTTAGACACTCGAACGTAGAGAGAGGGACCCACTGAATCACTCGATCTAACGATCGGCCACGCCCAACCCTCGACCTATGGGAATTTACTTACTGTCTTGTTCCACAAGGCAGGGAGAGGCTCTTTAGAGACTCGACTGAAAGGAGTCTATAAAGACTTCTACCAACATAATGAAAGAACCTTTCCACCTTGTACTGTTAGAGAAAGTTTTGATCCCTTTGAGCCCTTCTCAGTTTAGAAGGTGTTCTGAAGAGGGAAGTGGGAAGGTTTACTACAATGAGTCAAATTTGTTATGATTGAATCTCAGAGGCATTCTTTTCAGTTGGTAGATCCAAGTCCTTGGCCTATTTCAGGTTCACTCGGGGCTTTAGCAACTACTGATAGGTGCATAAATCATACATTTAATGTAGTTTTTCCTGACCCTTATGTGCTATATTTGAGTGAATTACTAGGTATTTTGATTACTTTCGAAGTTTAGTTGTCTTTTCAGGTTACAGTCCGGAAATCCGCAGAATGGAGCTTAAAGAGAAGAATTACCGAGGAGCCAGTAAAACTCTGCTGAATTTAGGCCTTTCACCCTCCACAGTGTAGGAAGTTGAATTACGAAGCCAACGGCGAAAGAACGAGGTCATTCTGATCACGTATGAGGAAGATATGGGCAAAGCCACATAGTGGCTAACTAGTTGGTGCTGCCAGCGCCCAGGCGCTAAGTTGGCTGAAGCAAAAGTGCGCTTGTGCTAAGTAGTCATGTGGAGGTGTTGTTGAGCTAGAGTGGTCCGAGTGGAAGGTGGCTAGCCTTGTTGGACTCATG
>JAJJMC010008888.1:0-43757 GCA_023531435.1 Papaver californicum
AATTAATTAATTAAAAATAGACTTACCACATAAAATTGAGAGAAAAACCTCCTCCATCATCCCAGTAAATAGACTTAGCTCATGGTGAAGAAAACTTGCTCAAAAGATCTTTTCATTGCTCAAAACATTGATTACAAGGTTGAATAATAGTGCAACAGCTGAACAGACGCGTTTATAAGTGTTACAGAACAAGGTTCAGCCGTTACAGAAGGCTAAGGCAAAGAAAAGAGGGAAAGAAATTTGAAATTTAAGGCAACAGAACAGCAAAACTTATAAGAGTTGCTGTGTCTTCTTCTTCGGCAGCGACAAGTTGAAGAACACGGTCACCGGCGACAGCAGCAGTGGCCGGATCGTGGGTATTCCGGTCACAATTCCGGCGACTCCGAAACTTCAATTCTAAGCTATTCTCCCCGTTCTTCTTGGCTTCTCTTGGTATATATAGACTCTAGGGATCCTTGTGAGTCTTCTAAACCTAATAGAACTCTTTAAAACACATCCAAATCCTCCCAAATCCGAATCAAAGTATAACTCCCTTTTTCCGGCGAAACTCGGATTTGGGGCTATTTTCCCGCCGTAAACCTCTAATTCTTCACGTGTTTAATCTTGTATGAACCTCTAGTATATTGTGTATCAATTTGGGAGCAAAATATTCCAAAAATTTCATGAATCAAAGTGTACAGTTGCATTCCGTTCGATCCCGTGACTGGCTTGACTCGGTCAACTCAGGTTGACCGATTTGACTCGGGTTTGACCCGATTTTGACCGTGTTGACTCGAGGGTACCTCTTATCCACTTCTAGGGTGCCAAATAACACTTGTCCTTGGGTGCCTTTATGACTTTTTAAGCCGATTTTTCCACAAATCTTTATTCTTCAAATGTACCTACAAAAGCATAAAAACGCGTAATATTTGCAAAATCGAATACTAACTTAATAGAAACTAAGGTGCAAACTAGACACTAAAATGTGTCTATCAAATACCCCCAAACTTACTATTTTGCTAGTCCTCGAGCAAACTACTCTAAAAATAAAGTAAAAAATCCTAACTCACTTTCGCAGGAATCGCGACTACATTTAGCATATGCAGTAAGCCGTTAAACCCCTAGGTGTCCCTAGTGGACGAGTTTTGTCTCGTGAGGGTTTACAAGAGGTATACCCACAAAACCTGATTCTAGATCTTAGCAACCCGTGAACGATTAAGGATAGATACTAAACAAGCTAGTTAGTTGGCTACTCAGATATTCGGCTATAAGGACCATTACCCTTTATGGATCCAATCACTGTACACGAGTGTTAACTCAAGCATACTAAAATTCATATCTTAGACAACAGCGTTCTACTCAGACAATTATCTAACCACCCATCACATGAAAAGACTTAGAAGATGAAAGTAGACTGTAGAAGGTCGCAAATGTTGACCGAGGCGAACGATGTTTCCCATATCTGTCTGAAGGTCAGTACCGAGATGAAACCTAGTGTGTCGAGATACTCCCCATTTATTTTCAACGGTTACTACTAACTAAAATATTACAAGTTCCCATGGATCCTGCGTTCCATGCTTGCTTAGGCGACGGAGACAGGGAGAACTTGAAAATACCAAATACTATTTTTTTTCAATTTTTTTCTAACTTTTTTATTTTTTTTCTTCAATTTTTTTTTTTTTTTTTTTTTTTTCGAATTTTTTTTTTCTTTGACTCCTAATACATGTGTGTTCCCATAGATCTGCGTTCCACGCTTGCTTAGGCGACGGAGACATGGGGACCACACATATAACTCTAAAACACTAACGTATTATTCATGTGGGGCATGATCTCAACACACTAAACGTCATTCCAGTGCTAATTAACATGTCGATGCTAGGACCCACCAATACTCTCAGAGAAACACAAAATTACAACTAATAAAACAGAACGTGATGTGGTGGTGACAACTATCATGTTATTTCTAACACCTGAACTCTGTCTCCTTTATGAATAGACCATCTAGCTGGGCACACCAATCCTTATAGCAAAATGGCTAAGTTTCCATCTACCTAGAGTGGTTAGTGTCACCCTGAATTATTCACATGCTTCTAAATTCCAAATCTTATTAATCTTAAAAAGTCTCCCAATACCCCCAAACTTAAATTAAACAGTGTCCTCAATGTTTCTAAGTAAAGAATAATACCAAAAGAGTAAAAGTAAGGGAGTCAGAAAGATAGTACCTGAATGCCTGAGCATGGGTTACCTCCCAAGAAGTGCTAAGTTTAAAGTCTTCAGCCAGACTAGAAAAGAATTAGTCACCCCCTTAAATCATATAGCAATAATCGGAACAACTGTGGGTCATCTGAATCAAATAGTGTGCCCCACAGTAGAAGTAAACTGCAGCAAGCTAAGAGGATAAACGATCTGAGTACACCTTGATCCCTATCTAGGTAAACCACATCGACCAGAGGATGGGTTTCTGGCAACTGAGGATCGGTAAATTTAGTTGGAGGATGATCTCGTAAAATTGCAGCGGTGCCTATGTCAGGTCCCAAGCTAGGGACCTTTCTAAGAGTTAATGGTACAGCACATGGAGTATGATAGTCACCCCCAAACTTAGAGTTTTCAGTGTCTCTAGATAGACTAATAACAATTTCCCTCATTTCCGGATCGTTAGATTCTCGAAAATAGTCAACTGCTTCTTCTAAATTACAATCCGGTGGTGCAAAGCCTAACAAAGTACGCACCTCATCAATAACCCTATCATTATCGCCATTAAATTTGTAGTTGGTTAGGCATTTTTCTAATGGATCTTCTAATGGGTTGGGCCTAAGCTCCATCTCACTAGACGGTTTGGACTCCTCTTCTGATGGGCCTAACTTACTACTTATCAGGGTATCTGGTGGGTCATGCTTAAAGTCCAACTCATGAAAATCTAATCCAAAGTGGGCTCGACATTTCTCTAATGGGTTTTCTATCAAAGTGTTTGGTAATGTCTCCTGAACTAGGGTCTCTATCATGTTGACAGTTTCTAAGCTGGGGTCCTTCCTAGTAGGTGCTAACAACCTTGGATAAGGGGCTCTATGCATAAAATCGGTGGCCCGAGGGGTTTCCTCAGGCTCATCAGAGACTTTATCAGTCTCTTCGGCTATTGTGTCAGGGTGAACTACAGTTAGTTCACTATCAGGCCTAGTTACCTTGTTATCCACTACCTTACCATTCCCAAGGGTACTAATTGCATTCACATGACTGGATGATTTCTCACCAGTCAACATTCCATTGGATCCTCTAGGATTGGGTTCGGGTTGACTAGGGAACCTACCAAGTTCTCTTTCTCTCAGAGCCGTAGCAATGTCATTGACTTCGGTTTGTAAACTAAACACAACTTTTTCTAGGCTTTGGAACCTCTGCTCATACTTTTCATCATTGCTGGGCTGAGTTGGACCAGTCGAATTCTTATAACTGAAGCCTGGAGGACCTTTAGCATTACTAAACTGACCTTGAACCTGGCCTTTCGACCAGGAAAGGTTCGAGTTGTTTCTCCAGCCAGGGTTATAAGATTCCGAATACGGGTCGAACGTTCTCGGGTTATCAAATCTAGTGTTATTATAAAGAGCAAAAGCCTGCTCTTCGAATTGGTTGGGCTCTGAACTACTAGCTTGATTCATTTCGACCAGTTCTAGCCTTCTAGATAAGGCTTCTATTTGGGCCTTTGAATCGAAAGATCCTTCTACCCTATGAACATTTCCTCTTCCTAGAAGAATTGTTCTTTTTGGTTCTCTACTGCTCTCCCACTGCTGGGTCTTCTCGGCGATGTCCCTCAGAAGTTTCATCGCCTCAGCAGGAGTCTTACTGTCGAACCCTCCGGTTGACAAAGACTCGACCAAGGTTATAGTCGCATAATCCAAACCCTCATAGAGAATCTGAACTAGACTTAACTCATCTAAACCGTGGTCTGGGCAGTGGGACACTAAGTCGTTGAACCTTTCTACATATACATACAGAGACTCTCCCTCTTGTTGAGAAAACGTGAAAATTTTCTGCCTAATTGAGGATATTCTGTTCTTAGGGAAGAATTTCTGAATAAAAGATGAAGTAAGTTGGGCATAGGTCTCAATCGACTGAGGGGCCAAGCTATACCACCATGACTTGGCTCTATCTCTTAGTGAAAAGGGAAATAGTCTAAGTTTAATAGACTCGTTCTCTTTTCCTAAGAATAATGGAAGCATCTGGATGATTTTGGGTTTCAGTTCTAGCTCGCTTCAGTAGCGGCTAACTTGATGCAAGATGGACGTAAGGTCCTGGTTGGATTCCACAAATCCTTCAGAGTTTTCATTGCTGACACGGTCTCGGGAGTGACTATTTCACTCTCAGTTAACTTCTCAAGGTTAAGGTGAACTACAAGTCCTACCTTGAGGGTCTCTATCCCAAGTTCGCCTAAAGGGCGTTCTTGGCATACAAAAATTAAATCCTAACAAGAAATTTATCAAACACAATCGTGCCCTGACTCAACCAAATCAAACCTAAATCTAGCAAACAACAAGCATGATGGTTCCACTTAGATTGTTTCTAGACCAGCTTCTATTCTTTCAGAAGGCAACTGGTTACAATTTTAGCGAATCTCTCTGAGCGATCCGAGTTAAATCAAGTTGAAGAGAAACAGGAGAAGCTCAATGGAGCTTTGATACCCCTGTCTCTTTGGCAACGCTTCCCTGGGTTACAGGGCGGCTCTAATCAACTTTATTCTAATCTTCCTGCTTTTTTGAGTTAGGCTAATAAGGTAACCAATACAGTCCTTCCAACCGATTTTCCTATAAGCTCGTTACCTTATCGGTCTCTTTCTAGTCAAGATTTTAAGCTTAGGTTCGCGTAGGTTTCGTTTTCCTAAGGCGGGCAAGAAGGAGACGGTGATGAAATCCGAAACCTTATCTTGTATGGCCAGGCCTTGCCCTTTACTATGCAAAAATTAAGTTTCGTATTCAGTCCTCAACATATATGCATACAAAGGCGTCCAGAAAACCCACTGACAGGAGATTCGTGGGTTGGTCGAAATTTACCTCCCGTTCTAGACGGGCGACGAACCGTTGAACTCGACTCGGGCCACTAATATCCTTTTTAATAGTGTGCGAACCCGAGGGGCCGAGACAATATCGTAATTGTCGTCCGTCCCTGCACACAGTTTGATATTTAAAATTACCCTTCCGTAGGGTTTAAAAATAATAAAAAGTCCAAAGTCCAAAAATAATGTCCAGAAGTGTCCGAAAATAAAAGAAAAATTACAAAAATAATTAAAACCCTAATACAATTTTCTAAATTAATTAAAACTAATTAAAATAAACTAAAAATCTAATTAAGAAAAATAAAATAAAATCTTCGATCTTCTTTTTGGTTCTTTAAGCTTTTCCCTTTTTTAATTCCAAGTCTTTAGCTTTAATTCCAAAACTTGGGCGTAATCCCTTTTCGATCCAAAATCGAACCTGTAGTAAAAAGGAAAAATACCAAAACAAACGTAAAATAGAACAAAGTAAAATAAAAACCTAAAAATAAATCTAAAACCCTAAACCTAAAAACAAGTCCGCGTCGGCGGCGCCAAAAATTGATGTGATTTTATATAGTGGTAAAAAGAGGTTCGATTCTCGAACTTGTGAAGGTAATGATTTTTAGAAAATATAGGACTTAATATAAACTAATAAAAATCAGGAAAATAAACTAGATATGATTTTTAGAAAATATGGAGAAAACCAGGAATCAAGATTCAGTTATTTCTAACAATTTATGTGATTAATCGGGTAATTCTTTTAAATAAATTAATCTCAAATATTGCCAAAAATAGGTTTTTATGCAAACAAGTAGAGGTAAATCATAAGAATGGGACATCAGAGGTCATTAACCCAGCATGACCCATCAAACAAAAACACCACTACTGAATGAAAACCGTTTTTCTATTACGAAACTATGCAATTTTAACAAGTAAAGAATTATAATTAATTAATTAAAAATAGACTTACCACATAAAATTGAGAGAAAAAGCTCCTCCATCATCCCAGTAAATAGACTTAGCTCATGGTGAAGAAAACTTGCTCAAAAGATCTTTTCATTGCTCAAAATATTGATTACAAGGTTGAATAATAGTGCAACAGCTGAACAGACGCGTTTATAAATGTTACAGAACAAGGTTCAGCCGTTACAGAAGGCTAAGACAAAGAAAAGAGGGAAAGAAATTTGAAATTTAAGGCAACAGAACAGCAACACTTATAAGAGTTGCTGTGTCTTCTTCTTCGGCAGCGACAAGTTGAAGAACACGGTCACCGGCGACAGCAGCAGTGGCCGGATCGTGGGTATTCCGGTCACAATTCCGGCGACTCCGAAACTTCAATTCTAAGCTATTCTCCTCGTTCTTCTTGGCTTCTCTTGGTATATATAGACTCTAGGGATCCTTGTGAGTCTTCTAAACCTAATAGAACTCTTTAAAACACATCCAAATCCTCCCAAATCCGAATCAAAGTATAACTCCCTTTTTCCGGCGAAACTCGGATTTGGGGCTATTTTTCCGGCGTAAACCTCTAATTCTTCACGTGTTTAATCTTGTATGGACCTCTAGTATATTGTGTATCAATTTGGGAGCAAAATATTCCAAAAATTTCATGAATCAAAGTGTACAGTTGCATTCCGTCCGATCCCGTGACTGGTTTGACTCGGTCAACTCGGGTTTGACCCGATTTTGACCGTGTTGACTCGAGGGTACCTCTTATCCACTTCTAAGGTGCCAAATAACACTTGTCCTTGGGTGCCTTTATCACTTTTTAAGCCGATTTTTCCACAAATCTTTATTCTTCAAATGTACCTACAAAAGCATAAAAACGCGTAATATTTGCAAAATCGAATACTAACTTAATAGAAACTAAGGTGCAAACTAGACACTAAAATGTGTCTATCAGGAACCCACACATACGAGTCATACCCGGGCCAGTAGTAAGCTACAAGGTGGTCCCAAACAATACCCTGAAAAAGAGAATGATATTCATAGATTATCTCATTAGGTATCCCTTCTTTATAAGAATCTCGCAGTTATGGAAATTCTTTAAGGGATTTTACTTACCTAAATTTTTATCTGGTTGAGTTACGATTGTTTCGCTAATCGCAAGCGTTCTCCAAAATAAGATTTTCCTGAAGTAATTAATATTTTCATGTCAGGCATCTCTGTATTAGGAAATCCCATTGTCAAATGTATTATTAATCAAGGATTTTCAAGAGAAGATGCATTATTTATGCTTTACCTAACATGAACACAATGTACTTTCGTAATTGCATTATTGATCAAGGATAATATAGCTTTAAATATTACACGTTCCATGGGTGTTGCAAAACTTCACCATGCATGTTCCGCAGATAATAAGATCCTTGTCCTGCTGGTGCTTGTATTGTGTACTGACCATCCCAAGTTGGTGCGAACTTGCCTGCATTTTTATCCCGATGGTACTCCGAAATATGACGCAAGACATATTGTCCTTGAACAAAGTTCCGTAACTTGACTTTCTTATGGTAGTCTCGTGCCAAATTTCGTTGATAATTCTCCATCTTTTGAAGTGCCACCTCTCTTTTTTCTTCCAAGTCATCTAATTTTTGTAACATTAAATCTGAATTTAGATTTTTCTCCCATGCTTCTGTTCTAGTTGTGGGTAAAATGACTTCTGTTGGTATAACCGCCTACGTTCCATAAGTGAGTAGGAACGGTGATTCTCCAGTGGATTCTTTACTTGTGGTGAGGTATGCCCATAATATGTTATGAAGTTGTTCACACCATTGTTTGAAGTGCCCATCCAATGTTTTCTTTAAATTTTTTGCAATTGTTTTATTTGTAGCTTCGGCCTGTCCGTTACTCTGAGGATAAAACTGTGTGGACTTATGTTTCTGAATGTTGAAATCTTCAAATAACATATCAATATTTTTTCCTTGAAATTGTTTTCCTTTATCAGAAACTATGGCTGCCGGAATCCCAAATATACAGATGATATTTTCGAATAAGAATGTGAATACATCTGAATCCCTGATGTGGGCTAATGCTTTGGCTTCTACCCACTTAGTAAAATAATCTGTGGCCACAATTAAATATTTCCTCTTCTTGGTTCCCTCAACCAACGGACCTACAATATCTACTCCCCATTTTGCAAACGGCCATGGACTGAGTACAGAATTAAGTTCTGTGGCAGGTGCTTTAATTCTTTTTGCGTAACGTTGGCAGTCTTCACATCTTCGTACCATGTTTTCTGAATCCTTAAGCATGGATATCCAATAATAACCTTGCATTTTAGCTTTCAACGCAAGAGATCGTCTTCCACTATGATTTCCTGCGTCTCTATAATGTATTTCTTTAAGTATACTAATCCTTCCTTATGTCACAGGCATCAAAACAACGGTCCCAAAAAGGACTTACGGTATAAAATTCCATCCCGCAACTGGTAATTCTCAGATATCAGTTGAATCTTCCTTCCTTCTTTAGAATTGATGGGCAATGTTTTATGTTGTAAATATTGATGAATTAGAATCCTCCAATCTTTTTCAACACTGATGGTGCACATGCTAAATGTGGAGCCAACGGTGTTCGCTTGACTTCCTTCAACACTTCTTCTATTCTCCCTCCTTCTTTATTCTTCAAATTTTTTATTTCTTCCTTCATTTGTTCCATTGCTTCAAGACATCTTTGCCATTGTGTTTGCTGTCCTTCCCATTGTATCTTTGGTCGAGATGATGATCTCGCTAATACCATTCTTTGATCACGATTGTCCCTTGCACTTTGTGTTTGTCTACCAGAGGTTACTTCTGGGTCTCGTGGTCCTGCTCCAGCTGATCTCACCCCGCGCTGAATTGTATCTTTTAATGCTTGATTTTCCCTAGTCAGAGATGTAATTCGGCCAGTACAGGCTCTTTGTTCTCTTCGCATCTCATTCATTTCCTCCATCAAATTTTGTAAGTAATTTACACTATTTTGAGTTCCCTCCTGAGGTGGGGAATGAGTTTGGGTTATGGTATTTGATGTATACTCTTGAAAGAGTGTATGGTTTCCTGAGTCACTCTGTTGAATCTCTGTCTCATTCTCTTCTTCATTTTGGTGATAATTCCCATTTGTGTTACTTTCTTCATCTCCATAATTTTCTTCTTGAGACATATTTTCTGTTTTCCCTTGGTTGTTTCTTTTCTTTACTTGATACTTTCTGAAAAATTTTCTTGTGCTAATAGCTTTAAAAAATTAGTCATATAATTTCAACAAGCTAATTGAACAGAAAAACAAATAAAGACAGATTTATGGATTTTGTGATTCTATGGAAATCTAACTATATTTTTGATGGAAAGAAAAATAATGTCTCTTATACCATTTCTACAATCTTAAAATTCACACAAAAAATAAAAGAAATCAGTTACTAGGACAAATTTGTTTAGACTAAAGATTCCCAAGTTTCATCGAAATTCAATAAAAAATCATACAAGAAATCGCTTGCAATAAAACTCTTATATTAGTAAAGATTTATTTAAGCCAAAAATTTCAACATTTCACTTTAATAAAAATCTACCATATGATTTCTAAACTCCTGATACTAAATTTCTCTACTTTTAAAATACAAAAATAACAGAAAAAACCACTTTTATACATCAGGTAGGATAAATCCTTTGTTTATGTCCCTGTTTATAGCGTCAAATTGTTTATGCCAAAATTCTCGTCAACAAAAACAACCAATGATTTGTCAAAAGATTTAGATTAAAATCCTTACAATATATTTTGCTACACTATAGCATCAACATATTCAAATCAAATCATATGAACACATCAATCATAAATATTAAAGAACAACAATTCACCAAATTGGACATTCAATTAGAATTATACTTATCAAGCTCAAGATTTTTACAAGTATGGAATAAATACATTCACACCTTAATAATCTCATACTCCCTCAGTTTCAGGAAAAGAGTTACTTTTCCTATTTGCACAATTGTTAAGGCAAGATGAGAGAGAATAACTTATATAATTTATTTCCAGATTTACCCTAACAAAAATTTTAATACTACATATATCTTTATAATGAGGATAATAACATTTCTTAAAATAACAAGGGTAGTTTTGAAAGTTTGTTATATTGAAAAATGAAAGTAACTCTTTTGTTGGAACAAAAATTTAAAGAGAAAGTAACTCTTTTCCTGAAACGGAGAGAGTATTATTCTATAAATACATACCTAATAGCTTTCTTTTGATTCCCCTATTTTTCCTTAGTCTTCTTTCCTCCTCCTTTTTTCTAACCCTTCTTTGATGAATGAACTTCTCTATTTATAGGTCGTTCAATGGGTCCCTCTCTTTTTCCTCTCTGTCTATCCTTTATGCTTAATGAATCATGTTTTCCCGATCTTGTCTGTCAATTTATTGGTTATCATTCCGCTATATTCTTTTGGTCCGATACCTCTTATCCCGTTACTTCCTTACGTTCTCTTTATTTTAAGATTATCTTTGGATCATGATCATCGTGCGGCTGACAGGAAACTTCTTGCTTATACATTGTCATGCTTTCATCTTTTTGTCCCATAACCTTATATCATTGACACGTGTCTTTCGTATTCTATGAGTCATCTTCTTCCCGATCCTTGGTGTCAATCTCGTATTTTATGAGTCATCCTCTTCCCAATCCTCGGTGTCAGTCAAACAACTAAGTTAGATTTTTCACTTTTCCGATCTATAGGTATTTAATGCTCTTAACTTCCCGTTCCATTCACATTTAATGCTCTTACTTCGATCAGAACAGTACTACTTTCCCGTTCTTACGTGTCGATCATGTGATGATACTTTCATTTTTTGACATTTGTCATCCATTTGAACTTTTATAAGACATTGATTGTGTGCTACTCGCTCTTCTATGAATCTCTGCTTCGTTCTATAATCGTCGGACATACGTTATTTTGACTTTTATTCTCTAACAGGTATAAGGTTGATTAATGGGTCAGTATTCACTGATTAAGTTTTTAAATATAGATTTGAAATATGAGTTTATTAGAAAAGATGAAATAAAAGGTGGAAACCAGTTGAAATTCATGAGATTTGATAATTTCTTATGAGGCTTCTAAACAAAAAACGATGATTTCAGTGGAACTTTCACCATAATTATTATTTATGTACCGAAAACTTCAAATTTCATCGAAGATTGATTCTCGTATTTTTCTTTTTATTAAAATAATAAAAAAATAAAAAAATTAAATGAAGAAGGAAGATGGTGGTGGCCGATCAGAAGGCATCTTCTGGAGAGGTACTTTTTAATGATCTTGAGTTCTTCTCTATATACGGTTGGTGGTTCATGGTGTCACTGGTTTAGCTTTGGGATCAATACTTGTTCAAATTTGATGATCATGTTTAGTAACCGATGCAAAGACTATCAATAGAGATTAATAAGGATTAATAGAGATATTTTTTTAGAAGGAAAGTTAGAGAAAAAAGTTAGAGAAAAAGAAGAGAGAGGAGAGAATCACGTGATTCCATAATTACGTGGGATATGATCTTTTATCAATCTTGAACAACTAAACTAGCCATGTTGGATGGGAGACAGAATAGGGCGCTATCCCGGGCGTGGAATAGCATTTCCGTATGAGAACAGGTAAAATAGCATACAAGTTGGAAATGAAGTACAAAGAGTAATTGCGCTGCCGATCAATCTAATTCATTGACACTTGAGGTTCAAACTTCAAACTAATAACTGAATTTGATCGACAGAAACCAAACAAAGTGACTTAAAATTTAATTAAACATGGTTCATTTAACTCATATGATCATTATAACATTTTTTTATATGAAAATTCAATGACAAATATCTAAATTAATTTGGAGTAATTATCATTTGTATATGTGTGGATAGTTATTGTGCCAAAATTCAGGGACAAACAAACATGGGGTAAAGAAAAATGTGGGTTGGAAGGAGATAGTCAAAGACATAAAAAATAGTGAAAATGATTTTTCGTACATGATGCAATTTCTTTTTCCAAATTATTATCGTGTTTGCCCATTATCTCAATTCAAAATAAATTTTATAATTATATATAATGATTTTTTTTTTTATATTTAACCAATGAGGTCATGATAGGGCACCACAAATCGTTCATTCATTCCATTTCCACCTTTAAAACCTCTCAATATCTTCCTTCTTCATCACACACACACTCTCTTTCTCTCATGCACTCTATTAAGTGAGGTTAATATGATGAAGCTGAACACTAGATTTCTTATAGTATCAGTAGTAGTATTTCTTTTTATGTCTTGTTTTATGTTTGATTGCATAATAGAAGCATCTAGGGTTACAGTAAGTGACGTTGAAAAGCATTGCCTGCACCACTACATGACTAGCAGTACTTCTCTTAGCAGCAGCGGCCAACCAGTAGTTATTCATCGACATCGTGCTCCTTCTCTATATGCTCTTGCGAGAAAAACTAGATCAAAGCGACAACAGCGAAGTAAAACTACTACTACAACTGAATTGACAACGACGTTATCGCCAGTGAAAAATAAGTCTCAAGTTTCGGTAGCAGATTCATCTGTTCCAAGTCCTGGTGTTGGTCACTAAGATTAATTTAGTTACAATAAACCAAAAACATAGTATATGGGTGGGTTTTATTACGTTGTTTGGTTGTTTTTCTGACATAGGAAGTTATATTACGTTCACTATACACATGTTTATAATTAGCACTCATTATCAATACAATAAAACTTTTATAAATTAATAGTTTTAAGAGCAAAAAAATTATTATTTTAATAAAATTATTAATTTATCGAATTAAAATTTAATTTATCCAAATTATTGGGATTATAGGACTTTATTATTTTATCGAAACAATTAATTTATAAAAATTTTATTGTGTTGGTTCTTTATATGCTATCATGCACATGTATGATGCTGCAGGTCTGCAACTATTACATTATTTTCGTTCCCGATGATCTTATTATTCATAGTTAGGAGTATCAGAAAGTTTTGGGTTATAGGCATTAAATTATTATTTTAGATGTTTTTAATATGAGAATTTGTTTTCTCTTTGTAAGATCTCTATATATTCTCAACTTAAAGTTTTAAAGAAAAGTTATCTTATTTTTTTATTCGTTTGATCATATTCCTAATATATATATATATTCATCATCCATCGTGTTCATGGCGCATATAAAACTAAGAGTTGGAACGAGATAAATCGTACGTTTATGTATACATAATTGGTTTTAAATTCACCCCATCTATCCTCCTGAGGAGAAGTTTGGTTTCAAACTCCGGTTCGAACAGGAGGAGTACGCCAATTAACTCCTTTAGAACCTTAACCCTAATGATATATTTAATTTTTGTTTCTCAGAAATCACAAATAAAAATATTTTATTTCACAAACAATTTACTTTTTTATTTTTCAAAGTTATTTTAAAATTGTGTAGTCAAATTAATTTCTGATCTTTTTACTTCCAGAAGTCCTAAAATAATTTCTTAAGTTGTGCTATTAATTTCATTTCCTAATCCCATTTCGATTATACTGTGGTGGAGTGTGTACTCAAAACTCTAAATTTCTCGAGTTTGGTACTTGTTTTTCGGACAACATGATACCAACAAAAAGTCATTACTTTTTGGAAACATGACTACGATTTTTAAGAGATCGTGAAGATTCAAACATACAATCACAAGTATAAGAAGGAAACTTGTTTTTGGGCATACAAATTGTTTAATGGGCATACCATATAGCGACAAAATAATGTCACTAGGGAGTAATTGTTAAAGCCTCTTATCCAACGAATTTTAATAATGCCCACATTACCCTTATGTTATTAGTATTAATATTAATGAATAGTATTTAATAAATAATGATCAGGCTAATAGTTGATAATAATGATTGGTAGTTAATGTAATTATTGGTTTTAAGAGTTAGAATTAGTGAGGGAATATTTTTTCTTGGAAAACATTTTTTTCAAGAGAAGTAGAAGAAGAAGTGAAAAAAAACCTAGGTTTTTGATAAAAATTCATGATTCAAATTAGGAAGGAGAATCTTCATTACGTAGAGCTCTGAAAATACACATCAACTACGATGGAAATTCTGATGTGGCTTATTTTTTTGGATTATGAGAATGATTTTTCTCAAACTCAAACTTTCAAGATCAAAATGATGATTTTTATGAGCCAAATTCCGAAGATGAATACATGGTTGAGGAACCCATTACTAATAACACTCAGGTATGGTCTTACATAAGGTTTAATCTTGTTTTTGTAGGGTGAACTCATTGAAAAATGGAATTTTTTTAGAGGTTCGGCTTTCCAGGTTTAAATCCGGCTGAAATTACTTTAGCCGAATCATATTGTCAAGAACAGTTCGTATGATGCGATATGCACCTATTATCAGCCGAATTTTGTATATGTATTTTTGGCACCAAGGAACAAGTTTAAGTTCGGCTGATAATTGGTGCCAATAACCAACCAAACATTTTCATCATTGTTACGCATGAACACAATGAATTATTCGGCTAACTATATTTTTGGCCGAACCATTTAGTTTGATTTTTGTAAACACAAAAGTGTCAAGGTTCGGCTGAGTCTTCTGCCGAACCATCAAATATTTGACGATGAGAAGAGTAATGAAAATTCCATGGAAAAACCAGAGGTAAATGTTTGATTCTGGTTTAAGATAAGAGCTCAAGAAATATCTTTGCTAATGAAAATTTCATGGAAAAACCAGAGGTAAATGTTTGATTGTGGTTTAAGATTAGAGCTCAAGAAATATCTTTGTTGATTAGTTAAGTATGGGCGATTTCGTCTCATGTAGCTAGTGGCAATACATCTGGTCACGACCTTCATGCATGTGTAACACCTAATTTTCATTGAAGAGAAATTTACTTCTCACATAATTCACATCCCAAGGAGTCAGTAGGAGAATTACACTGTGTGATGAAAAGTTAAAATTCATTCCATAAGCGTCAAGGAATCGCACAAAAGAACATAGTGAAATTAAAAGAATGAATGGATAGTTCGACAAACAAGGGATAGAAACAAAGAACAAGTAACAACTTAGCAAGAGGCTGGTTTTGAGAAATGAAGCAAACTGATATACATAATATATGGCAGATTTAGATTAATGTTCGACTGATTTTAGAAATTGTCGAATCAGGCGAAGTTTCTAATTAATAGACATTGGTGTCCATAGACAAATGTTCGGCTGATTTTGAAATTTATAATTTAGCCGAACTTTTATAATAGTGAAACATTCTAGCTATTAATGTTCGGATGATTTTAAATATTGTCGAATCAACCGAACTTTCTAATCAATAAATATTGGTGTTCATATACAAATGTTCGGCTGATTTTGAAATTTATAATTTCAACCGAACTTTTCTATTAGTGAAACATTCTAGTTATCAGAAAAATGTTCGGCTGATTTGGGAAATTATAATTATCAGCCGAACTGTTCTTCAACACTTTTAGGATGAAAAAATTGGAATGTTCGGCTGATAATTCTATTGAGTAGTTAAAAAAAATTCAGCCGAACTTCACACTAAAAGTGTAAAAAACTAGGTTTTTTTTTTAATAATTTAACCCCTAAAGAATTCGTCAGGATCATGACTGTAAGTGGTATCGCACTCCAATTGTAATTGAAGGTCCTTGGATTTACGGTAACATCTCCAAAGATGAAATTCAAGGACTTCGTAATCGTTTCCCAAGCTATTGTCCTTGGTGGTTAAATTTTGAGGACTATAAGTTTGATTATAAGGTTCGTATTATTCTTTATTTCAATATTGTCCCGAACTACCATTGAATTTTTTCTTACGGGACAAATGTTTGTGTTTCAGGTTGAACCCGACTCTGAACTTCACAACGATGTTCCTCCTCCTCCTCCTCGCCCAAGTCTTGGTATTCAAATCGTTGAAGGTATGCAAAGAGTTGAGGAAGAAGTTATTGAAGGTAAGGGAAAACGACAATTAGTTTTCCCTGAAGAAAAGAAGAAGAAAAAATTGAGAAGACCAATGTACCCTTATGAAGTAGAGGAAGGGGAAATTAGAGATTACTTTGTTGAGGGGAACAGCAGTTCCGCTCTTATCACTGCTGCGGTACAGGACGTTGAAGGTTCGGACCGAACAGAAGTGTCAGGACAGCACGTTATCGTCAATGATGTTCCTGTTAGCGTGGGGGAACCAATTCTTTCTTCGGGACAACCTTCAATAACCCAATCCATTTCTGAAACTGTTCCTACCGCCACTGCTTCCACCGTCATCTATGATTCCTTTTCTCCCCTTCCTTTTAACTTTGACATAGAGCCAATTGCTCCATATAGTGAAACAATAACAGTTTTTACTGGATTACCTTAAGAAGAAGCAGATGATATTGCTATTGAAGAAGAAAATATGGAAGAAGTGAACGAAGTTGTTACCGTTGAAGAAAATATTGAAAAAGAAAATATTGTTGTTGATGTTATTGTGGAAGAACAGAGAAATGAGATTTCTGAAGAAGCAAATGTTGAAATCATAGCTCCTAGCGCTTTATCTACAGTTGTTCCTAATGTCCCGAGCCCCCTTGGGGATAAAAATGCTCCTGGAGTCATTCATACATCAAATGCCCCCATCGGGACATTAGTTCAATCTGCCGCTCATGCTGATGGTAGCGATGATGACATGCCGGATGTTGAACCTTCCATTCAATGGACCTTCTCTGAAGGGGATGAGGGAATCACTCTTGCAGGTGAAGAAGACGAAGCCTTTCAGTGGTTTATTTCTAAAGGGTTTTTGAATACTTCCGCTCAGCACGATCCATCGAAATCCGATAGTTCTTCAATGGCTAGGCTGCGGACTTCATTCGGTGCTGCTCCACTGGATAATACTCGGGACGCTTGGTTCGAAAGCGAGTATTTCGATCAATCGTACTCACTCAGTCTTCCTTCTTCTTTAAATGAAGTTCTGACTGTTGCAGAGGGTCCGTCGTATTCTTTTCCACAGCAAGCTCTTGCTCAGCTTAAATATGGTACCGATTGCACATTTGCAGCGTACAAATTTTATAAGGCTCAGGTCGTAATGATGGAGCTGATGCTCAAGAATGAAGTAACGAAGGCAAAGCGCGGAAATGAAAATTTGCAGCAAGAAATTGAAAATCTCAAGCAGCAAAACAACTATCTTCAACAACAATTTCAACAATAACAACAGCAACAGCAACAACTTCAAAATTTTGAGGATCAAAATCAAAATCTTCAAGATCAGAATCAAGGTTCGCTCCTCACCTCTTAGTTCGTACCATATTTTGGGTTCGTACCTCTATAGGTTAGATCGTACTTATATTGGGTACGAACCCATAATTCATTTTTTTTTTTTTTTTGAAGTTTTACAATTCATTTATGGGATCAGAGGGAGACTTGGACTCCCTGTTTAGGTTCCAGCGTAGGATGACTCAGTTGAACAATCATGCAACAGAAGTAAATATGGATATGGAACTGGTTAAGGGAAAATTAGCACAGTTGTCCGATAGTATTGAGTTGAATACTTGGAGACGTAATAGAGCTGAATCCAAATATCAGGAAGTCCTGAAAACTTTAACCCTTAAAGAAGCAGAGTTTATGTCTGTAGCTAGAAGTATATGCTTGATTTATATGCTTGTTTTATTGAAGGTATTATATGGTTTATCTGATATTCATTCTGGTTTTCAGTGCTAGAAAAGAAGATTAATGAAGCCAATGGACGAGCAACTGTAGCAGGAGCTGAACTCAACATTACAAATAACACGATAGCAAATATTACTGAAAAGCTGAAGACTTCATAGAAAAACGTGGCTCTGAATACAATCAAGCTTCAGGATTTGCAATCTCAGTTGAATGCTGAAACTTTAAAACGCGAAGCTCAAGAATAGGAAATTATAAACGTACAATAAAGATCTGATGAGCTATTAAAGGAATTAACTGTTGAAAAAGAAAAAGTAGAGAAGGATCAGCAAAAGATTAAAGATCTTCAATCAGAAGTTGATTATAGGCACGCTTATATCGTCTGGGTGAGACAAGATTCTAAGGAAAAATTGCAATGTCATTCAATTCTGCCTTGGATCGTGCTCAAGCCGATCCTTATGTTTTGAATGGTCGTGCTACCGTCCCGATGGTTCCTCCTCAACCGCCCCGACGGTCCAACTCTGAAGCCTAGTTGTACTTGTTCTTGGCTCTAATGCTCGTAGCTTCATCTTTTGATATTCTTTTCTTGTGTCCCGATGCTTTGTTATTTTGAAGTTTGACTTACTGTAGTTGAAAACATCATTTTGTGATCTTCCACTTTTTTGCTTGAATGTGCTCTGAATATTCTCCCTGCATAAGATATGATATTTATGAAATCTTTAGGTTAATCATATTGTTTCATGAGTACAATGGATTGAAGTATATATAAATCAAAACATATAATTCGAGATCCCACACATACGAAACAAACCCGGGCCAGGGGTAAGATACAGGGTTGGTCCCGAACGTACTCTGAAAATGATAACCATAAATTAGGTATTCCTTCTTTATTAGAACTTATGAATTATTAAAATTCTAAAAGGACATTTACCTCTTTGGTAATATGATTGAATCTTGATTATGTCGCCAATCGTAGCGTTTTCCAGAATATGTTGTTCCTGGATTTGAATTTTGATTATGTCGCCAATCGTAGCGTTTTCTAGAATAAGATGTTCCTGGATTTGAGTTTTGATTATGTCGCCAATCGTAGCGTTTTCCAGAATAAGATGTTCCTGGATTTGAATTTTATTGTAAGTATAAACTCACAAAGAATTTTATTGTTAAATAAAGGATTGAATAAAGACTTTAATACCTGTGTTGACCACCATAGCTGTGCTATTAATTATGGATAATAAAGCTTTAAGTATTGTGCATTCCAAGGATGTTGTAAGGTGTCTCCTTGCATATTTCGTAGATAGTACGATCCTTGCCCCGCTGATGCTTGTATTACATATGGACCGTCCCAAGTTGGTGCGAACTTTCCAGCACTTTTATCCCGATGGTATTCTGGGATTTGTCGTAAAACATATTTTCCTTGGAAAAAGTTTCGTGACTTGACCCTTTTGTGATAATCCCGTGCCAACCTTCTTTGATAATTCTCCATTTTCTGGAGTGCTACTTCTCGTTTTTCTTCTTCTCGTTTTTCTTCCAAATCATCCAACTTTTGTAACACTAAATCCGTATTTAGATTTTTCTCCCATGCTTCTGTTCTAGTCGTGGGTAGGATGACTTCTGTTGGTATGACTGTTTCTGTCCCATATGTGAGAAGGAAGGGTGACTCTCCAGTGGATTCTTTTCTTGTGGTGCGGTACGCCCATAATGTATTATGCAATTGTTCACACCAACGTTTGTAATATCCATCCAATGTCTTCTTCAGATTTATTACAATTGTTTTATTTGTGGATTCAGCTTGTCCATTACTTTGGGGATAGAATGTTGTGGATTTGTGTTGCTGAATGTTATATGCTTCAAATAGCATATCGATGTTCTTTCCTTGAAATTGCTGTCCATTATCAGAAACTAAGGCTGCTGGAATCCCAAATCTACATATGATATTTTCAAGTAAAAATGTGAACACATCGGAATCTCTGATCCGAGCTAATGCTTTAGCCTCTACCCACTTGGTGAAATAATCGGTAGCCACTATTAAATATTTTTTTTCTTTTTGGTTCCTTCAACTAACGGACCAACAATATCTACCCCCCATTTTGCGAATGGCCATGGACTGAGTACATAATTTAGCTCTGTGGCAGGTGCTTTGATCTTCTTTGCGAATCGTTGGCATTCTTCGCACCTTCGTACCATGTTTTCTGAGTCCTTAAGCATGGATATCCAATAGTAACCTTGGGTTTTAGCTTTTAATGTGAGTGAACTCCTTCCACTCTGGTTTCCCACATCTCCATAATGTATTTCTTTGAGTATCCGTATCCCTTCCTTTTGTGATAGGCATCGGAACAATGGCCCGAGGAATGATCTTCGATACAAAATTCCGTCCTGAAGCTGATAATTATCTTATTTGAGTTGAATATTTCTTGCTTCCTTAGAATTGGAAGGAAAAAGATTATCTTGGAGATATTGATGAATCGGAATCCTCCAATCTGATTCACTTGGTTGATCATCTATTTGTTGAGGCACAGATGGGGCATTTTGTATTGCGGGATCATTAATTTCTTCTGTCACATTTTCTTCTATGTTACGAAGTGCACTTATCTGAATAGATGGTTCATATATCCTTCCGACTTTTATTGCCGTGATATTAGGGTCGTTTACCATGGAGGAAATAAATGCCAATGCATCAGCATGTCGGTTTTTATCTCGGGATAGATGCCGAAAAGTAATGTTTGGGATTTGATTTGCTAAAATTTGAACACGGTCTTTATATTGTGCTAGATCTACATCAAGTGTTTGATATTTTGATTCGACCTGTCGAATTACCAACTGTGAATCACTTGTGAGTCGAACATTGCTAATTCCTAGTTCGATGATGAGTTTTAGAGCATGAACCACAGCTTCATATTCTACTATGTTGTTTGTATGTTCTTCAAATTCAAGACGAAATGAATGTGTCATTCGCCCTCCCATTGGTGTAGTAATCATAATGCCAATTCCTGCTCCTTCTTTGTTTCTGGACCCATCAACAAAGACTTCCCACCTTCGAGAGTTTGTTGAGTTCAGAATATCTTGTGGGTCCTCTTCCTCGCATCCTGGTAATCCTTTAATCATAGATAAAAAATAAATTATTAATGTGATAAAAATTTTAATAAAAAGGTTTTCAAATAAGTTAACTTCTTTTTTCCCAGCTATCGGACCTTGGATTTCATATTCTTCTTCAATCGGGAAATCTGCAAGGAAGTCAGCTAAAACTTGAGATTTTTGTGCGGTTTGCAACTCATAAATGATGTTGAATTGTTCTAGCTGGGCATTCCATTTGGCGATCCTTCCCACTTTTCCTGTATTTTTTAATACTGATTGTAACGGTGCCTTGCTCGGGACACGAACATAATGTGTGAGAAAATAAGTACGTAACTTTTGAGTGGCAAAGACCAATGATAAGATGAGTTGTTCGATTTTAGTGTAATTTCTTTCTGCCGAATTAAGGGTTTTGCTGATATAATATATCGGTTTTTCTATTTTCTCATTAGTACATACCATCACTGCGCTGATTGCATCTTCCGTTGCCGCTGTATACAAAGTTAATATCTCTTCAGGTTCCGGTTTCTGTAATGCTGGCAATGTAGCTAGATGCTTTTTTATGTTTTGAAAAGCTTGTTCACATCGATTGTTCCATTCAAATTTATTTTTCTTCTTGAGTATATCAAAGAAGGGTTTGCACCGTTCTGATGACCTGGCAATAAATCTGCTTAAAGCAGCCAAACATCCATTTAATTTCTGTACACTTTTAATACTGTTGGGTGATGGCATATCTGTTATTGCTTGAATCTTTGCTGGATCAACTTCAATTCCATTTTTTGTAACCAGGTAACCCAAGAAACGTCCCGAAGTAACATCAAAAGTACACTTCTCCGGATTAACTTTCATCTTGTATTTTCGTAATGCACCAAAAATTTCAGCGAGGTCTTGTAGATGGTCGATAGATAATTTGTTTTTTACCAACATATCATCCACATAAACTTCTAATATTTGTCCGATCCAAGGTTTAAAAATTGCATCAACCAATCGTTGATATGTTGCTCCCGCATTTCGTAATCCAAACGGCATCCTGGTATAGAAATACAACCCCCGAGGAGTGAAGAACGCTGTGTGTTCTTGATCTGCTTCAGCAAGTGCAATCTGGTTGTATCCCGACTGGCCATCCATAAAAGATAATGCCTCATGGCCTTCTACAGCATCTACAAACTGATCAATGTTGGGAAGTGGATAACTATCTTTTGGGCATGCTTTATTTAAGTTGGTGAAGTCTATATAGATTCTTACTCCACCGTTCTTTTTTGGAACGATCACCATATTAGAAATCCACGTTGGATATCGCACTTCTCGAATGAATCCTGCACTTAGAAGCTTTGCTAATTCCTTTTCGACTGGATCGTGATACTCCGGTGTAACCTTTCGTATCCGTTGTCGAAATGGTATTGCATCGGGACGTATTTGTAATTCATGTTGTACAATACTCGGATCTATCCCGGGCATATCCTCCATCTTCCATGCAAATATGTCTACAAAATCACGAAGTAACTTGATTAAACTCTGCTCCATGTCTTCTTTCATCAATGTTCCAATTCGCACTTGTTTAGGACATTCTGAAGTTCCAACATTTACGATTTTAGTTTCTTCTACAGAAGTGAAAATTGGTTTTGGATTCCCGATCGAAGTTGGAGTTCCCTTTAATTGCTATGAGGGTCCTTCGAACTGCTGACTTGTTGAATTTTCTTGACTCTTACTGCTTTCTCCTAGCTCATTTGTTGATTTTTTTTCGGTGTTTCTTTTCAAGTATTGATTTATCTCCTCTTCCTTTGCTTCGATCTTACGATTTTTCTTCCTCTCACGCTGTTGTTGTTCCCGCTCTTCATGCATTCTTACCTCCGCCATTATACAAAACTTCGCATCATCTTGATCTCCCTTGATCTCCATTTCTCCTTGCGGTATTGGAAATCATAAATATTGATGATAAGTGGAAATTACACCTTTCAACTGGTGTACCCATCGTCTCCCGATTATTGCATTGTACGGAGATGGAGCATCTACTACACTGAATCATGTTGAGATGCTAATCGGTCCAACTGATACTTGCAAATCTATATCTCCTTCTGGTCTTGAGGCCATTCCATTGAATCCATAAATAACATATCGGGATGGGACTAATTGATCTCTTACGAGTCCCATTTTGCAAAATGTGTCATGAAATAATACATTCAAGGAACTGCCCCCATCCATAAGAATTTTTCTAACGTTCCATCCTGACATTGGCAATGTAAGGACCAAGGGATCATTGTGCATCTCAATTTCTTGATTTACTTCCCGTGCTGAGAAAGTTAAAGGGGATGCTATCCAGTCTTCCCAAGCTTCCGCTATCCTTCCCGATACCTTAAAAATTTCATGATCTCTAATCCTTTTACACAACTTTTTATTAATTGCAGCGTTCATATCTGTATCTCTTTTTTCTGAGAATGATATCATATTAATGGTGTGTTCGTTATATGGAATATGCACTGCTTTGCCTTTGTTGGATCTTGCTATTGGTTCGGTCCTTTGAATATATTCTTTCAATTCTCCTGCATCTATCATTCTTTGTACCAGCATAATAAAATTCCTGCAATTATCTGTTGTGTGCCCTTTATAACAGTGGTACTCACAATAATCTTTTGAACGTTGTGTGAACTCTGGTTGATTGCCTTTTGATGATGGCCATTGAAAATTTGGTTTAATTTTTATGATTTCGAATAATTCAGAATATGAGATATTGAGTTTTGTGAACACTCTTTCTTGAAATCGCTGCACAAGATTTTTATTATCCCCTTGCCGTGGGCGCTTTGATTCCCTTGGTTCTGATTTGTGAGGGAATTTCTTTTTTTGTTCTGGTGATACTTCAATTGAATTTGTCCTTTTCATGTTTCCTTGATTTCGTGAATTACTTCTCGGACCTTGTTCCTGCACATCTTCCAATCTTGCACATGTTTCTATTATCTCTCTAAGCTGTCCCTCAGTCTTGGGATTGTTACGATGGATTTCAATAAAAAGCTGACATTTACGGTCAGCAATTCCCCACTTGTAATGATTTATCGCTGTACTTGAGTCAACATCTCCAATTGCTTGACAAACCGCATGCTATCGGGATGTATAAGACCGGATCGTTTCTACTGGCCACGATGTGAGGGAATATGATCTGTCTATTCCCGAATCAACGGGCTTGTTGTACATGTAAGCTTCAAGAAATTTCCTCACTAATTGTGAATAACATTCAATGGAACTCTCTGGAAATCTATCATACCATAACAATGTTGAACCTGTTAAACTCGAAGGAAAACATCGACACATTATTGCTTCATGTCCGTCCCATCGTGAAATCACTCGGTTATAATACTTTAAATGTGAGGTCGGGTCATTCGTACCATCATAACATTCAAATACAGGGATACTGTATTCTCTTGGCAATGGAACACATGTCAACCGCTGAGCCAGCGGTGTGCGCCTGGCCTCTTTCAACACCTCTTCTATTCTTCCCCCTTCTTTATTTTTTAATCCTTTTATCTCTTCTTTCATTTGCTCCATCGATTCCATACATTTTTGCCATTGTGCACGTTGAATTTCTTGATTTTCCCTTTGCCTTCTTGCTCGTGATGATGATCCTACTAACACCATTCTCTAATCTTGATTTTCCCTTCCATTTCTGGGTGCACGCCTTCCAGAAATTGTTTCTTGACTTTGTGATCAGGTTACAGCCTGTCTTTGCTCACGTTGAATTGCATTTTTTAAGGCTTGATTTTCTCTGGTTAATAATTCAATTTTATCATGACTGGCCCTCTGTTCTCTTCTTATTTCATTCATTTCTCTCATCAGATTTTGAAGATAATTTACATCATTTCTTGGATTCTCATGATGTGACGGCTGATTTGGAGTTATGGTATTTGGTGTTAATTCATGGATAGGTGAATGATTTCCTACATCACTCTGTTGTTGTTCTGGCTCACTCTCAGCTTCCCTTTGCCTGTAACTTTGTCTATCGTCAGTGTGTTTGTTCCCAGAGCCTGCTTCTTGAGACATGTTTCTTCTGGATTTGTTGATTATTTGCTTTCTTCTCTTGAATTCTAATGAACTTCTAAAAGTTAGCCAAATAATCTCTCAACAGATTATTTAATAAAGAAAGTGACAGAAACTAGTTTTATGATTTTCTAAAAATATGTCTATACTTTTAGTTAAATAATTTGTATTTTTTACGACGAATCTTTTAAATCGCAAAAAATAGAAAATCAAACATTTTAACAAATTAATTCAAACTTAAAAGTTTTTCTTTTCAATGAGATACCATTTCCATTTTTCATGAACAGGTAGGATAAATCCTTTAACCCATTCCCTGTTTCTAGCGCCAAATTGTTTATGCCAAAATTCACGTTGACATTAACAACCAATGATTTGATGAAAAAACAGTAAACATAAAGATTTTAACTTACAATTTGATACATAGAATCCTCTTTTAAACCAATGATTTGAGAAAAATCTTAATAATCCGTTCATTTACAGATCATAAATCTGATCAAATTACAGTTACAAATCCATAATCTTTTAAATCAAGAAAATGAATCATGATAGTCGAACCTATCAATTTAATCTTAGACAATGTATACATACCTAATGAACTTCTTCCTTTTACTCTGATTAATCTTCCTTAGTCTTTCTTCACTTCAATTTTCCGACCCCTTCTCTGTTGAATGCTCTCTACTATTTATAGATTTATTTAGTGGGTCCCTCTTGTCACGATACCCTCTTTCGTTCTCCTTATTATCTTTGGATCGGGATGATTATACGATTGAAAGGTCATGCCTGCTTTTTGGTCCGTTACCTTGTATGATTAACACGTGTTCTTCGTTCCTTGAGAATCAGCTTTGTCCCGATCATACGTGTCAAACGTATGATAAAAGTAATTATCGTCTTACTTTTCCGCTCCACGTTCATCATTACTCCTACTTTCCCGCTCCACGTTCATCATTACTCCTACTTTCCCGTTCCACGTTTATTATTATTCTTACTTTCCCGTTCAATATGCATTTAATGCTATCTGTTTCGATCAGTGTGATGTTACTTTCCCGATCTTAGGTGTCGATCATGCAGAGATTTACTCAGTCTTTCACATCTGTCCTTTTTCGATCCTTCGATACGGCTTTGATTGTGTGCTTCTCATTCTTCTTAATTTCACTGTCTCCTTCGTTAATCGTTTTACACGTGTCGCCCTTCTTTTATTTCCCAACAGGAACTGTGGAAATAACATGAGATCAAGGCCACAGGTAATCGCAGTAGGTATAATTGTTGGCTTTCCTGGTTTTTCTTATTAAAAATTCAGTCACCTGGTATCAAATTCTTGTTTCTGCCTAACAAGGAAGCTCTTGAAAGAAATGCCTAAAAAAATCTTGTTTGGTGTGCCACCAAAAAGCAGAAGTAGTTAGTACTGTAAATTGGTCCATCTTTGGTATCGGAGGTTCCATTAAACGCCCATTGTTTATATTTCATTCTGGATCGACTATTGAGTCCCAGCAGAGAATGTAGTAATAACCATATTAATGGGTCTGGTAATGCTGATGGGTTTGATGGTGGGTCTGGTAATGGGTCCGGTGAAGGTAATGGGTTTAAGTGGGATGATGATATGGAAGCTGAGTGGCAGCACTGTTATGGTGGTAACGATGCTGAGGACCCAGTGGATTTGTCTTTGTAAGATGAGAAAGCTTATGAAGAGATTACGGGTGTATTGCGTGTGGGAATGATTTTTGAAGATAGAAAAGCTTTCACTGACCACCTTAGGTACTACGCAGTGAAGAACAAACATAATTTTAGGTTTAACAAGTGTGATAATAAAAGAGTGTATGTTGTATGTAAGAATAAGGTGAGTCAAGGTTGTAAGTGGCTTGTGAATGTAAGACAGGTACCACGTGAGGCCACCTTCACCATCAGAAAAGTTGGGCCTAATCACACTTGTGTTAATCCTGGAAACCATTTAAATCCTGCTTGCAAATCTAAGTTTGTTTGTGACCACATTTTGAAGACTTTAGGTGAAAAGCCTAGTTTTAAGATTCCAGTGGAAGATGACATAATTAATGATATCATATGGCCAGCTTTTGATACTTGGATCTCATACTGGTAGCAAATGATGCAAGGGTAAAGAAATCAACTAGTTAAACTATTAATTAATACATTCATTTAGTTTTATCTTATAATTTCATTCTAACTTTATTTATTTTATTATTTTGCAGAATATGGTCTTACAACAAATAAATGGAAGATATGAGGAATCTTATGCAAAGGTGCCCAGTTTGTGTTCAGTTGTTGCAAGTCTTAACCCCAAACAACATTGCTACATTTACATGGGAT
The DNA here is from genome assembly GCA_023531435.1 of Papaver californicum. Lineage (NCBI taxonomy): Eukaryota > Viridiplantae > Streptophyta > Magnoliopsida > Ranunculales > Papaveraceae > Papaver > Papaver californicum. Next base: position 27,004 of record JAJJMC010008888.1, read on the forward strand.
GAGGCGGATAAGCCTTTTGAGACTGTCACTGTGTCCTTCAATGCACAAATCCAAGGGTTTAACAATGGTTGTAGATCAGCAATAGGATTAGATGCAACCCACTTAAAGGGAAAGTATGGTGGTGTGGTGATGTGTGCAACTGCCTTAGATGCTCAGAATAGTCTATTCCCTTTAGCCATAATGATTTGCAGAACTGAAGATTATCCAAATTGGTACAAGTTTCTCAAAGATTTGAAGCTAAGAATTGCGCACATGAGGGGTTTGACTTTTATGTCAGATAGACAAAGGGGTCTTGTAGAATCTATTGAGGAGTTGTTCCCTGAGTCCAATCACATATTCTGTTTTAGGTAACATTTCTTTTTTTACAATATCGAAGAACTATTAATAATTTCCATGTTTGGATTAATAATTTTCATGTTTGGTTTCAGGCATCTTTATAAGAACTTTAAAATCAAATTTAAAGGTCCTAAGTTGATGAACCTAGCGTGGAATGCGGCTAAAGCCTATAAAAAATCTCATTGGAAGGTTATGATATTTTTATTCTTTCCAGTTGAATATATGTAAATTGCATTATAACATTAACAACTGTTTGGATTTTAACTGTTGAGTATAACTGTTGTATTATTTGCATTATACATGTTTGGATGTTGAAAAGTATTTTTTGTCATTTTTTTAAAACCAAGGGGTAATAAGGTCATTTTGAGAATAATAGGGTTTCTTACACTTTCAAAATTTTGAAATTTTTTTGATCGTCGGATCGTAGTTGACACATGTCGATAATTTACAAATTTGGGACCTGTGGGAATCAATTTTAAATGACAGGGGTATTGTTGTCCGGAATTGGCACGTGCGGCCTCACACATGTGCATTTTTTATGATTTAACGATTAAAATGTATGGATGGGACATATCCCTTAATTCCAGCTGTTAGATGACATATCCTCAACTGAGGCATATAATTTGGGACATATTCCTAAAAAACCCTATTAATTTTACTATGTTTTGCAGGTCGAGGTCAAGGGAGGATGTTAAAACGTGGCGGATCTAGATATTGGTTAGGGAAATTTGCTAACTAGTCCGAAAAACCCGGACCTAGTTAATCTATAGTCACCCGGGAGAACCTATTTATCCGTAAGTCCAAAATCAAATAAAAACATGGAAATTCCTTAACTACCCACTTATCATACGTGTGAATAAAAACACGGTTTTCTCCAAATCTCTTCGTTTTTCCTCCGTCGTCGTTCTCTTTCTGTCTTCCTAATTCTTCTTCTGTCAAAAGTCCAGAAAACCTAGATCTACAATCAAATCACGTGATAATCATCAAAACATAGTTCTATAATGAATAAATGATATGAAATCATCAAAAGCCCTATTTTTTGAAGGATAACCAACAACGAAACCCTAGTTTACTAAGAAGAATTAGCATAACCCCCATTTTTTGAAGACTCACCAACAACGAAACCCTAGTTTACTAAGAAGAATTAGCATAGCACGATATGTTTCTCCCAAAAATCAATAGAAGATTGTGATTTATAAGAATCACGATCAACAAATGTGTTTTTCCTTTCACTTATATTTTTTTAGTTTTTTTTCACATGATTTTTTTGTAGCATTTTTTTCACATGATGATCCTACGGTATATATTTACTAATGATGGGTCTGGTAATGCTGAAGGGTTTGGTAATGGGTCTGGTAAAAGTAATGGGTCTAAGTGGGATGATGATATGGAAGCTGAGTGGAAGCACTTTTATGGTGGTAACCATGCTGAGGACCCAGTGAAGTTGTCTTTGCAAGATGAGAAGCTCATGAAGATATTCCAGGTGTATTGCGTTGGGGAATGCTTTTTGAAGATAGAAAAGCTTTCACTGACCACCTTAGGTACTACGCAGTGAAGAACAAACATAATTTTAGGTTTAACAAGTGTGATAATGAAAGAGTGTATGATGTATGTAAGAATAAGGTGAGTCAAGGTTGTAAGTGGTTTGTGAATGTAAGACAGGTACCACGTGAGGCCACCTTCACCATCAAAAAAGTTGGGCCCAATCACACTTGTGTTAATCCTGGAATCCTTTTAAATGCTGTTTGCAATTCTAAGTTTGTTTGTGACCACATTTTGAAGACTTTAGGTGAAAAACCTAGTTTTAAGATTCCAGTGGCAGATGACATAATTAATGATATCATATGGCCAGCTTTTGATACTTGTATCCTATAATGGGTAGCAAATGATGCAAGGGTAAAGAAATCAACTGGTTAAACTATTAATTAATACATTCATTTAGTTTTATCTTAGAATTTCATTCTAACTTTATTTATTTATTTATTTTGCAGAATATGGTCTTACAACAAATAAATGGAAGCTATGAGGAATCTTATGCAAAGGTTCCCAGTTTGTGTTCAGTTGTTACAAGTCTTAACCCAGACAACATATCTACATTTACATAGGATAAGGCGGATAAGACTTTTGAGACTGTCACTGTGTCCTTTAATGCACAAATCCAAGGGTTTAACAATGGTTGTAGATCAGCAATAGGATTAGATGCAGCCCACTTAAAGGGAAAGTAAGTGGTGTGATGATGTGTGCAACTTCCTTAGATGCTCAGGATAGTCTATTCCCTTTAGCCATAATGATTTGCATAAATGAAGATTATCCAAATTGGTACAAGTTTCTCAAAGATTTGAAGTTAAGAATTGCGCACAGGAGGGGTTTGACTTTTATGTCAGATAGACAAAGGGGTCTTGTAGTTCCCTGAGTCCATTCATAGATTCTGTTTTAGGTAACATTTCTTTTTTACAATATCGAAGAACTATTAATAATTTTCATGTTTGGTTTCAGGCATCTTTATAAGAACTTTAAAATCAAATTTAAAGGTCCTAAGTTGATGAACCTAGCGTGGAATGCGGCTAAAGCCTATAAAAAGTCTCATTGGAAGGTTATGATATTTTTATTCTTTCCAGTTGAATATATGTGAATTGCATTATAACATCAACAACTGTTTGGATTTTAACTGTTGAGTATAACTGTTGCATTATTTGCATTATACATGTTTGGATGTTGAAAAGTATTTTTTGTCATTTTTTTAAAACCAAGGGGTAATAAGGTCATTTTGAGAATAATAGGGTTTCTTACACTTTCAAAATTTTCGAAATTTTTTTTACCGTCGGATCGTAGTTGACACGTGTCGATAATCTACAAATTTGGCACCCGTGGGAGTCAATTTTAAATAACAGGGGTATTATTATCCAAAATTGGCACGTGCGGCCTCACATATGTGAATTTTTGATGTTTTAACGGTTAAAATGGATGGCTGGGACATATCCCGTAATTCCAGCCGTTACAGGACATATCCTCAACTGAGGCATATAATTTGGGACATATTCCTAAAAACTCCTATTAATTTTACTATGTTTTGCAGGTCGAGGTCAAGGGAGGAAGTTAAACAGTGGTGTATCTAGATATTGGTTAGAGAAATTTGCTAACTAGTCCAAAAAACCCGGACCTAGTTAATCTATAGTCACTCGGGAGAACCTATTTATATGTAAGTCCAAAATCAAATGAAAACATGGAAATTCCTTAACTACCCACTTATCATACGTGTGAATAAAAACACGGTTTTCTCCAAATCTCTTCGTTTTTCCTCCGTCGTCATTCTCTTTCTGTCTTCCTAATTCTTCTTCTGTCAAAAGTCCACGAAAACCTAGATCTACAATCAAATCACGTGATAATCATCCAAACATAGATCTATAATGAATAACTGATATGAAATCATCAAAATCCCTATTTTTTGAAGGATAACCAACAACGAAACCCTAGTTTACTAAGAAGAATTAGCATAGCCCCTATTTTTTGAAGAATCACCAACAACGAAACCCTAGTTTACTAAGAAGAATTAGCATAACACGATATTTTTCTCCCAAAATCAATAGAAGATTGTGATTTAGAAGAATCACCATCAACAAATGTGTTTTTCCTTTCACTTATATTTTTCAGCTTTTTTTCACATGATTTTTTTGTAGCATTTTTTTCACATGATGATCTTACGGTATATATTTTCTATTGATGGGTCTGGTAATGCTGATGGGTTTGGTAATGGGTCTGGTGAAGGTAATGGGTCTAAGTGGGATGATGATATGGAAGCTGAGTGGCAGCACTGTTATGGTGGTAACCATGCTGAGGACCCAGTAAATTTGTCTTTGCAAGATGAGAAAGCTCATAAAGATATTCCAGGTGTATTGCGTGTGGGAATGGTTTTTGAAGATAGAAAAACTTTCACTGACCAGCTTAGGTACTACCAGTGAAGAAAAAACATAATTTTAGGTTTAACAAGTGTGATAATGAAAGAGTGTATGATGTATGTAAGAATAAGGTGAGTCAAGGTTGTAAGTGGTTTGTGAATGTAAGATAGGTCCCACGTGAGGCCACCTTCACCATCAGAAAATTTGGGCCCTATCACACTTGTGTTAATCCTGGAAACCATTTAAATCCTGCTTGCAATTCTAATTTGTTTGTGACCACATTTTGAAGACTTTAGGTGAAAAACCTAGTTTTAAGATTCCAGTGGCAGATGACATAATTAATGATATCATATGGCCAGCTTTTGATACTTGGATCCCATACTGGGTAGCAAATGATGCAAGGGTAAAGAAATAAACTAGTTAAACTATTAATTAATACATTCATTTAGTTTTATCTTAGAATTTCATTCTAACTTATTTTATTTTATTTTTGCAGAATATGGTCTTACAAAAAATAAATGAAAGCTATGAGGAATCTTATGCAAAGGTGCCCAGTTTGTGTTCAGTTGTTACAAGTCTTAACCCATACAACATTGCTACATTTACATGGGATGAGGAGGATAAGACTTTTGAGACTGTCACTGTGTCCTTCAATGCACAAATCCAAGGGTTTAACAATGGTTGTAGATCAACAATAGGATTAGATGCAGCCCACTTAAAGGGAAAGTATGGTGGTGTGATGATGTGTGCAACTGCCTTAGATGCTCAGAGTAGCCTATTCCCTTTAGCCATAATGATTTTCAGAAATGAAGATTATCCAAATTGGTACAAGTTTCTCAAAGATTTGAAGCCAAGAATTGCGCACAAGAGGGGTTTGACCTTTATGTCAGATAGACAAAGGGGTCTTGTAGAATCTATTAAGGAGTTGTTCCCTGAGTCCAATCACAGATTCTGTTTTAGGTAACATTTCTTTTTTTACAATATCGAAGAACTATTAATAATTTCCATGTTTGGATTAATAATTTTCATGTTTGGTTTCAGGCATCTGTATAAGAACTTTAAAATCAAATTTAAAGGTCCTAAGTTGATGAACCTAGCGTGGAATGCGGCTAAAGCCTATAAAAAATCTCATTGGAAGGTCATGATGTTTTTATTCTTTCCAGTTGAATATATGTAAATTGCATTATAACATCAACAACTGTTTGGATTTTAACTATTGAGTATAACTGTTGCGTTATTTGAATTATACATGTTTGTATTATAACTGTTGAGCCTATGTGAATTGCTAACAACTTCTGAAAAGTATTTTTTGCCATTTTTTTAAATCTAAGGGGTAATAAGGTCATTTCGAGAATAATAGGGTTTCTTACACTTTCAAAATTTCGAATATTTTTTACCGTCGGATCGTAGTTGACACGTGTCGATAATCTACAAATTTGGGACCTGTGGGAATCAATTTTAAATGACAGGCGTATTATTATCCAAAATTGGCACGTGCGGCCTCACATATGTGCATTTTTGATGATTTAACGGTTAAAATGGATGGCTGGGACATATCCCTTAATTCCATCCGTTACAGGACATATCCTCAACTGAGGCATATAATTTGGGACATATTCCTAAAAAATCCTATTAATTTTACTATGTTTTGCAGGTCGAGGTCAAGGGAGGAAGTTAAACAGTGGCGTATCTAGATATTGGTTAGAGAAATTTGCTAACTAGTCCAAAAAACCCGGACCTAGTTAATCTATAGTCACCCGGGAGAACCTATTTATATGTAAGACCAAAATCAAATGAAAACATGGAAATTCCTTAACTACCCACTTATCATACGTGTGAATAAAAACACGGTTTTCTCCAAATCTCTTCGTTTTTCCTCCGTCGTCGTTCTCTTTCTGTCTTCTTAATTCTTCTTCTGTCAAAAGTCCACGAAAACCTAGATCTACAATCAAATCACGTGATAATCATCAAAACATAGATCTATAATGAATAAATGATATGAAATCATCAAAAGCCTTATTTTTTGAAGGATAACCAACAACGAAACCCTAGTTTACTAAGAAGAATTAGCATAGCCCCTATTTTTTGAAGAATCACTAACAACGAAACCCTAGTTTACTAAGAAGAATTAGCATAACACGATATTTTTCTCCCAAAAATCAATAGAAGATTGTGATTTAGAAGAATCACCATCAATAAATGTGTTTTTCCTTTCACTTATATTTTTCAGCTTTTTTTTCACATGATGATCCTATGGTATATATTTTCTATTGATGGGTCTGGTAATGCTGATGGGTTTGGTAATGGGTCTGGTGAAGGTAATGGGTCTAAGTGGGATGATGATATGGAAGCTGAGTGGCAGCACTATTATGGTGGTAACCATGCTGAGGACCCAGTAAATTTGTCTTTGCAAGATGAGAAAGCTCATAAAGATATTCCAGGTGTATTGCGTGTGGGAATGGTTTTTGAAGATAGAAAAACTTTCACTGACCACCTTAAGTACTACGCAGTCAAGAAAAAATATAATTTTAGGTTTAACAAGTGTGATAATGAAAGAGTGTATGATGTATGTAAGAATAAGGTGAGTCAAGGTTGTAAGTGGTTTGTGAATGTAAGATAGGTCCCACGTGAGGCCACCTTCACCATCAGAAAATTTGGGCCCTATCACACTTGTGTTAATCCTGGAAACCATTTAAATCCTGCTTGCAATTCTAAGTTTGTTTGTGACCACATTTTGAAGACTTTAGGTGAAAAACCTAGTTTTAAGATTCCAGTGGCAGATGACATAATTAATGATATCATATGGACAGCTTTTGATACTTGGATCCCATACTAGGTAGCAAATGATGCAAGGGTAAAGTAATCAACTAGTTAAACTATTAATTAATACATTCATTTAGTTTTATCTTAGAATTTCATTCTAACTTAATTTTTTTATTTTTTTTTGCAGAATATGGTCTTACAACAAATAAATGAAAGCTATGAGGAATCTTATGCAAAGGTGCCCAGTTTGTGTGCAGTTGTTACAAGTCTTAACCCAGACAACATTGTTACATTTACAAGGGATGAGGAGGATAAGACTTTTGAGACTGTCACTGTGTCCTTCAATGCACAAATCCAAGGATTTAACAATGGTTGTAGATCAACAATAGGATTAGATGCATCCCACTTAAAGGGAAAGTATGGTGGTGTGACTATGTATGCAACTGCCTTAGATGCTCAGAATAGTCTATTCCCTTTAGCCATAATGATTTTTAGAAATGAAGATTATCCAAATTGGTACAAGTTTCTCAAAGATTTGAAGCCAAGAATTGCGCACAGGAGGGGTTTGACCTTTATGTCAGATAGACAAAGGGGTCTTGTAGAATCTATTGAGGAGTTGTTCCCTGAGTCCAATCACAGATTCTGTTTTAGGTAACATTTCTTTTTTTACAATATCGAAGAACTATTAATAATTTCCATGTTTGGATTAATAATTTTCATGTTTGGATTAATAATTTTCATGTTTGGTTCCAGGCATCTTTATAAGAACTTTAAAATCAAATTTAAAGGTCCTAAGTTGATGAACCTAGCGTGGAATGCGGCTAAAGCCTATAAAAAATCTCATTGGAAGGTTATGATGTTTTTATTCCTTCCAGTTGAATATATGTAAATTGCATTATAACATCAACAACTGTTTGGATTTTAACTGTTGAGTATAACTGTTGCGTTATTTGAATTATACATGTTTGTATTATAACTATTGAGCCTATGTGAATTGCTAACAACTGTTGAAAAGTATTTTTTGTCATTTTTTTTAAAACTAAGGGGTAATAAGGTCATTTCGAGAATAATAAGGTTTCTTACACTTTCAAAATTTCAAAAAAAAATTAGCATCGGATCGTAGTTGACACGTGTCGATAATCTACAAATTTGGGACCTGTGGGAATCAATTTTAAATGACAGGGGTATTATTATCCAAAATTGGCACGTGCTGCCTCACATATGTGCATTTTTGATGATTTAACGGTTAAAATGGATGGCTGGGACATATCCCTTAATTCCAGCCGTTACAGGACATATCCTCAACTGAGGCATATAATTTGGGACATATTCCTAAAACCTCCTATTAATTTTACTATGTTTTGCAGGTCGAGGTCAAGGGAGGAAGTTAAACAGTGGCGGATCTAGATATTGGTTAGGGAAATTTTCTAACTAGTCCAAAAAACCCGGACCTAGTTAATCCATAGTCACCCGGGAGAACCTATTTATCCGTAAGTCCAAAATAAAATGAAAACATGGAAATTCCTTAACTACCCACTTATTATACGTGTGAATAAAAACACGGTTTTCTCCAAATCTCTTCGTTTTTCCTCCGTCGTCGTTCTCTTTCTGTCTTCCTAATTCTTCTTCTGTCAAAAGTCCACGAAAACCTAGATCTACAATCAAATCACGTGATAATCATCAAAACATCGATCTATAATGAATAAATGATATGAAATCATCAAAAGCCCTATTTTTTGAAGGATAACCAACAAAGAAACCCTAGTTTACTAAGAAGAACTAGCATAGCCCCTATATTTTAAAGAATCACCAACAACGAAACCCTAGTTCACTAAGAAAAATTAGCATAGCACGAGATTTTTCTCCCAAAAATCAATAGAAGATTGTGATTTAGAAGAATCACCATCAACAAATATGTTTTTCCTTTCACTAATATTTTCCAGTTTTTTTTTCACATGATTTGTTTGTAGCATTTTTTTCACATGATGATCCTACGGTATATATTTTCTATTGATGGGTCTGGTAGTGCTGATGGGTTTGGTAATGGGTCTGGTGAAGGTAATGGGTCTAAGTGGGATGATGATATGGAAGTTGAGTGGCAACACTGCTATGGTGGTAACCATGCTGAGGGCCCAGTGGATTTGTCTTTGCAAGATGAGAAATATCATGAAGATATTTCGGATGTATTGCGTGTGGGAATGATTTTTGAAGATAAAAATCTTTCACTGACCACCTTAGGTACTACGCAGTGAAGAACAAACATAATTTTAGGTTTAACAAGTGTGATAATGAAAGAGTGTATGATGTATTTAATAATAAGGTGAATCAAGGTTGTAAGTGGTTTGTGAATGTAAGGCAGGTACCACGTGAGGCCACTTCACCATCAGAAAAATTGGGCCCAATCACACTTGTGTTAATCCTGGAAACCATTTAAATCCTGCTTGCAATTCTAAGTTTGTTTGTGACCACATTTTGAAGACTTTAGGTAAAAAACCTAGTTTTAAGATTCCAGTGGCAGATGACATAATTATTGATATCATATGGCCATCTTTTGATACTTGGATCCCATACTGGGTAGCAAATGACGCAAGGGTAAAAAAATCAACTAGTTAAACTATTAATTAATACATTCATTTAGTTTTATCTTAGAATCTCATTCTAACTTAATTTAATTATTTATTTTGCATAATATGGTCTTACAACAAATAAATGGAAGCTATGAGGAATCTTATGCAAAGGTGCCCAGTTAGTGTTCAGTTGCTACAAGTCTTAACCCAGACAACATTGCTACATTTACATCGGATGAGGAGAATAAGACTTTTGAGACTGTCACTGTGTCCTTCACTGCACAAATCCAAGGGTTTAACAATGGTTGTAGATCAACAATAGGATTAGATGCATCCCACTTAAAGGGAAAGTGTGGTGGTGTGATGATGTGTGCAACTTCCTTAGATGCTCAGAATAGTCTATTCCCTTTAGCCATAATGATTTGCAGAAATGAAGATTATCCAAATTGGTACAAGTTTCTCAAAGATTTGAAGCCAAGAATTGCGCACATGAGGGGTTTGACCTTTATGTCAGATAGACAAAGGGGTCTTGTAGAATCTATTGAGGAGTTGTCCCCTGAGTCCAATCACAGATTCTGTTTTAGGTAACATTTCTCTTTTAACAATATCGAAGAACTATTAATAATTTCCATTTTTGGATTAATAATTTTCATGTTTGGTTTCAGGCATCTTTATAAGAACTTTAAAATCAAATTAAAGGTCCTAAGTTGATGAATCTAGCGTGGAATGCGGCTAAAGCCTATAAAAAATCTTATTGGAAGGTTAAGATGTTTTTATTCTTTCCAGTTGAATATATGTGAATTGCATTATAATAGCAACAACTGTTTGGATTTTAACTGTTGAGTATAACTGTTGCATTTTTTGCATTATACATGTTTGGATGTTGAAAAGTATTTTTTGTCATTTTTTTAAAACTAAGGGGTAATAAGGTCATTTCGAGAATATTAGGGTTTCTTACACTTTCAAAATTCCGAAAAAATTTTGACCGTCGGATCGTAGTTGACACGTGTCGATAATCTACAAATTTGGGACCTGTGGGAATCAATTTTAAATGACAGGGGTATTATTATCCGAAATTGGCACGTGCGGCCTCACACATGTGCGTTTTTGATGATTTAACGGTTAAAATGCATGCTGAGACATATCCCTTAATTCCAGCCGTTACAGGACATATCCTCAACTGAGGCATATAATTTGGGACATATTCCAAAAAACCCCTATTAATTTTACTATGTTTTGCAGGTCGAGGTCAAGGGAGGAAGTTAAACAGTGGCGGAACTAGATATTGGTTAGGGAAATTTGCTAACTAGTCCAAAAACCCGGACCTAGTTAATCTATAGTCACCCAGGAGAACCTATTTATCCGTAAATCCAAAATCAAATGAAAACATGGAAATTCCTTAACTACCCACTTATCATACGTGTGAATAAAAACATGATTTTCTCCAAATCTCTTCGTTTTTCCTCCGTCGTCGTTCTCTTTCTGTCTTCCTAATTCTTCTTCTATCAAAATTCCACGAAAACCTAGATCTACAATCAAATCACTTGATAATCATCAAAACATAGATCTATAATGAAGAAATGATATGAAATCATCAAAAACCCTATTTTTTGAAGGATAACCAACAACGAAACCCTAGTTTACTAAGAAGAATTAGCATAGCCCCTATTTTTTGAAGAATCACCAACAACGAAACCCTAGTTTACTAAGAAGAATTAGCATAGCACGAGATTTTTCTCCCAAAAATCAATATAAGATTGTGACTTAGAAGAATCACCATCAACAAATGTGTTTTTCCTTTCACTTATATTTTCCAGTTTTTTTTCACATTATTTTTTTTGTAGGATTTTTTCACATGATGATCCTACGGTATATATTTTTTATTGAGCAGTACATATTGTACAATACATATCTCCTATCAATCAGTACATAACTACCATACGTATTTTCTATTACCCAGTATATATTTTACAGTACATCTTGAATTCAACAGAGATTTGTGATGAATTCTTAAAGGATATAGACACTTCAAAATATGAGGTAACCCACTACATATTAGGTTGTCTGATTAAAACTGCAGTACATATTTGGTTGTACTGACAGAAACTAGGTCGTTTTTAACAGTGTAACTGCCAGTACATATTTGATTATACTGGTAAAAATTGTAGTACATATTTGGTTGTATTGACAGAAACTGGGTGGTTTTTGACATGCACATAAAAAAGGTGCTAAAAGACTGTAGAATTTGGGATTACAGACATGATCACTTACTGTATTATATTGATTTGTAATGTATTGAAATCGATTATGAAAATTGTGTAAATCAAATATATTTCATCTAAAGATCTTATAATATGAAAGTGCAAATTTACAACATGTTAAGTCTAAATTGTAACTTCCACAACATGTTGACAACCAACTGATTAGTACTGCATAGGTAATCAATTGAAAAGAAAATTTGGTGCAACAAGTTTCAAACACCAAAAGAATAGCTAGCAACGATGTCGATGCTGGCAACGTTGGCGCTCCTTTCTCGTGCCTCCTCTGTTTAATTGTTTTTCTTACCGGTGACCCCTTCTAGAGAAACTTTAGCATACTCTTCTTTCTCATGTCTTATCTCCTTAAGCATAACGACAACATTTTCTATTGCATGCATCTTTTATGGTATAAGGTTGACGCATAGTAATGCTATACTAAGTACCTAGATCATCTCTTCTACCTTGGACTCTTGTCTTGCATGTAATTTTTTATCAAGGAAACAAAGAGAAGTCCAACAGGCTCAGTCACATAAATTCACAGCTGACGCAAGCGAATCGCTCTAGTTTGCAGCAACTCATAGTGCTTAACTGCTTCTCAATGAAATCAGTTAGTGCTCATACAAGTGAGACACTCAGAATGTAGTCTCAAACTCAGAAAACCATATATAAATGCTAAATTAAGGCCAGAGAAGAAATAACCCTACTGCTACCATTCTAATACTCTCTTATTATGATGTCAGTTTCAAGTGTCTTGCCCATAGGCTTTTGTAATTCTTACATGGACCATGACTATCAATCATCAAATCAGCAGTGGCTTGTTACTGTAAGTGGCTACACAGCCTTCAGTTCAAAATTATACTTTTTCCATCTTTCTTCTTTCTTTTTTTTCAAAATTTAAGGCTTATAGTCCTAGTAAAATGCTTATCCACTTTTAGCTTAGGAATAGAAATTCCATAATAGAGCACATTAACAAATTTTTAAATTCTCAAACCTTTTGTTGTCTCTTCCATAGCCATATAAAGTTATGGTAATCATTACCTTCAGGATCTCCAACTTCAACAAGATGACCATCAAAAACCATAGTTTCACCAGATCTGACCACTTCATCATTTTTCAAGAACTTGTTGTCCAAGAGCATCTTTCTAGAGTCATACAGCAGAACCTGATAATCACCCAGGAATATAAAGGAGACGAGCAAAAGAAAAACTTTATCCAGAGGTAAATAACAAACAAAACAGGAGTAAATTCATAAAATAACATACAACAAATGAACAATGAACAACTCGAAATCATTATTTCTTTTGCAATCTCATCTCTCTCTCTCCCTCTCCTATTTTTATTTTTATGAAATTAGTTAATAGGAATCTTGTACAATATAGCCGAATAAATTTACAACGATGAAAACTCAGGAAGGCTACTATAAAATAGGCAAGATCAGTCAAATAATTTTAACAAGTCGTTATCAGTTAAATAACCTCGAACCTTATCGTTTTCGAGTTCGATCACTCTTCCACTAGTTCAAAATGAAAAGACAATACATATACACATGTACTGAAGAAAATAAGAATTGAAAACCTAGTAGATATTGATATGCATTCAGTGAAAACCAAGTAGATATTCATATGCACTGAGTCAAAACCTAGTAGATATTGATATGTACTGAGTTAAAAACTAGTAGATATTGATATGCACTGAATTAAAACCTAGTAGATATCAGAGTATATATATATATATACTGAAGGAAACAAGAATTGAAAATTTGTAAACCCCACTGTAATAACATAATCATAGTGGGCACACAGTTCAGAATACATATTACTATAATTTCAAGCATGATTAAATATACTGAACTGTTGTATGTCTTGAATGGAGAAAATAAATATTTTTTTTTGGAGCATAGGAGAAAATAATATTAGATGCTATAGTTATCTTTTTAGATCAGTTCAAAACCTTGCCTCTTTGCCAAACAAACATAATTTAACCTACAGTAATACCATGTAACCACATCTGCAAGTTTAGTGATATTAAAAAGGTTCAAGTTAAACTCTCCACTTGTATGTACTAAGCTTAGCTAACTACACATTACCTCTGCCAAAAAAAATCTCAATAGAGAATCAAACTTATACAACTTTCACTACATTCCAACACAGAAATCATATCCTAGCTACAACAATAAACAATAATTTCCAAATCTAATTGTTCAAAAAATAACTAAAACTGTAATTATGAACAAAAGTATTAGGTGCATGCTTAATTTTATCCTTTGCTTTAAAGCTGATCTTTAATGTAGAAAGTCACCAATTCTTCAGGGTCCTTCAACCACACCTGAATCATACTTGTACAGGAGTTATCGGGAAATTACTCATCATTAATAAAGCATAAACATATAGAGTGAGAAATTGCTTCATTAAAATATCAACTAGAACTGCTAAAATGTTATAAAATCAATTGAAAACAATAATTTACCAGAACCAAAATAATACTCTTGAAAAAACAAATTGAAAAACATCAAAAGTCCTTACCAGAAGGAGGTTGAAGAGAATAGTACACCAGATTATTGGTATATCTATCAAGTTGAAGTGGAGAGAATGAGAAATCAATAAGATTCCCATCATCTCAGGATTAGGATTTGCGATGTGAATTGTTACTATCGGGTTTTGATATCCTTTTTCAACATCAACGATCTCTCTACGTTAAATCATCATCGACTCGATTGTTTTTATCAGGGATAGATCATCACTTTCCATTTTTCTCTCTAGAAATTTTGAGATTTGATTGAGAAAATGAAGAAAACCCTAATTAGAAACTCTGGAAGAAAAATGAAAACTCTAAAAACAAATTTGATAATAAGATCAATAATTAGTAAAACGACTTACCAATTACAAAAATCTGAGATTAAATTTGTGAATGATCAAGGTCGATATCCATCGCCAGAACTCCCCGAAACAGATATTGAGAAAGAAATTTATAACAAAATGAAAACATGGTTTGCTTCTACTATTGATATATATATAAAGGGTATTATGGGTATTTAGAAATAAAACAGATTCTGACCACATGTATGGATGGATCCTGGATTAGAATTTTTGTCCAAAAACAAGTTTTTGGACTAGGGGTTAAACCGGGTTTGATGGATGGATTAGGGGTTAAACGGGTCTTGTGTATAGGATTAAGTAGTAATTCCTAGTATTGGTTATGATTGGTTTTGAATATTTTTGTAGCACGGGATTAAACCTAACATTCACACACATATTATGAATATTTTTTTTGGACATACGAAATTTTTTAGTGGGCATACAAAGCAATAACACTATTTAGGATGGTTTATAAAAGTAATTCCAGTGGGGTGGGTATATTGGCTAATTTCCCAATTACCACCCCACAGTGGGATGGGTAAACCCAAAAATGGCTTGGAAAATGGGTATATTGGGGGGTTTGCCCATCGAGGCTCAGAGAAAGTCAATCGTCTATGTTTGAGAAGATCGAATCACATTGAGCCGCTCGGCTCATGCTAGGCCGAGGCTCGATGCTAGTTTTACCGAGCATCAGCCTAACAAGGCCCGAGCGTCTCAATGAGATTCAACAACGATATCTCAACGGCTCTCAATTCTCTCCTATAAATTCAAACATTTTCAACTCCAAAATCACACCTTCTCCACTCAAAAATTCTTCTACTTTCACTTCAATCTTAAGTTTTCCATCTTAAACTCTCTTTCTCGACCTTTGTTAAAAAAATCAGAAAAAAATGGTCGGCAGAGTTCGTGCTCCAAAATATATTCAAGAAGAGGATTTAACTCTTTGTACAATATATTTTCTTATAGTAGGGGAAATGTTCTTACTGTCCAATTTATGTCGCACACGTCTTTTTGGCATAACATTTTCACTATGTTCGTTGTAGAAACAGGAAACCCGAAAAACCAAAATGCTCATGGGTTGTCTGCTCGTTTTCAAGCAATTAGTCGTTCAGTCACGCGATTCCTTGCTCAGGTAAAGGTAATTGATCGAGAAAGATTTAACGGTGTAACTGACGATGAAGTGATCCAATTATCTCTAGATGTATATGAGGAAACTGAAAACAAACCTTTTCTGTACGAAACTTGTTTCAACATCCTTAGAGATCTCCACAGATTCGATCTTTTTATGTAATGATGTAGTTTCTTTTTAATCTTATGTTTGCTCTAAGAAAATACATTATTAAACTTTAATTGAATGTGAAATAAAATTAGTAGTTTTTTTTATAGATTAATTCTGATTACATAAATAGTTAGTTTCTTAATCTCAATTTAAATTACAAATATTAAATAAAACGAAACTACTCATTCCTAGGATAATTAGGTGGATAATA
Source organism: Papaver californicum (assembly GCA_023531435.1). Taxonomy (NCBI): domain Eukaryota; kingdom Viridiplantae; phylum Streptophyta; class Magnoliopsida; order Ranunculales; family Papaveraceae; genus Papaver; species Papaver californicum. The sequence continues at coordinate 43,169 of JAJJMC010008888.1, forward strand.
ATGGGATTGGTACTGGCCCCGGTCAAGCAAATCCCCAAAGCCTTGGCTTTCTCCTGGTTGAGATCCTTCAGATCCAATGAATTCACAAGGCTGGAATGGAGATGCGCAAAAGTCAATGTATCTTCTGTAATCTTGATTATGATTCTGTGGACTGCCACGATGAGACCTTGGTTGTGGAGATTGCACATGACATGGAGATTGGTTTTGTGTATCTCGCACTATTTCCTCCTGATGAGAAGGTGTTGCTCCAAAAATTCCTGCAAGATAGGGACTACGGCTTCTGGACTGCGTCAATGCCCGCAAACGTTCGTTGTATATATGCCTAGTCAGCTCATCTCTTAATTCATACGTTCTACACATTGTTCAACAGTTGTCGTTGTGCATGTATAAGAATTAGTTCGCTCCATACCTTGCGAGATAATTGGAACTATCCCAGGATTTCCTTGTAGATTATAGGTCTCGATCTCCCAACTCAATTCTGGAAATTCGGACTCAACCGATGAAGAACAAGGTACAGAAGGTCCTCTTAGGGGGGTTGATGAAGTAGAAGTTTCTGCCGAAGGATAAACGACTAAAGTTGGAACCGATG
>JAJJMC010008891.1:0-21591 GCA_023531435.1 Papaver californicum
AATGAGAAAAATACTCGCTTTAGGTAAGTTGGTTTATTACTAGAGCGATTGCATGGTCGCTCAAGGCTTTGAGATACATGGCTTTGGGCAACCAACATAGCGAGCGCCACTTTTAGTCGCTATAACAGTTATAGCGACTTAAAAGGGGCTTTAAGCGACTTAAAACGACCAGTCGCTTAAACCCGTTTTTTTTTGTAGTGATTTCTTCTCTTTTCATTAAAGATTGACCAGATCGAGATAACTTACGCTGTCAATCAAGTATCTCAATTTATGCAAACACCTATCACATATCACTACATTACTGCCAAAAGAATTATACGATATCTAAAGGGATCTGTTGACTATGGTCTTCTGTTCAAAAAGGGTTTGAACACTATTCAGGGGTATAGTGATGCAGACTGGGCTGGGGACATAGACACAAGAAGAAGTACAGGAGGCTACTGCATATTTTTGGTACAAATCCAATCTCTTGGTCTAGCAAGAAACAAAGGACAGTGGCTCGATCATCCACTGAGGCAAAGTTCAGGAGTCTAGCAGATACGGCAGCAGAGACAATGTGGGTATGTAAACTTTTAAAAGAAATGACTGTCTCTTTCCATAATCCACCCTCACTGTTATGTGACAACATAAGTGCTATTTCATATTTATCTAATCCTGTTTTGCATACAAGGATGAAGAATATTTCTATTGATTATAATTTTGTTAGGGAATTAATTCAAGCAAATGAACTCAAGGTTATCTATGTATCTACACTTGAGCAAACTGCAGACATATTCACAAAAGGATTTACAGGTCCAAGATTCTCACAGCTGCGTACCAAACTGGGTGTCTGTTCCTTACAGCACACTCAGTTTGAGGGGGGTAATAGTGCATCTTTATAGTTACACCTCATTTACATTGTATACTCAGCATCATAACTGGCATCCATCTGTAATCTTGTCACCTATTAGCTGTCAAGTGTGTGTTAGTCATGTATGTTAGCTTTTGTTCAAAGCTTATGTTAGCAATTCTTCATCTGTTATCAGATGAATATAAATGTAACACAAAATGTGATTAATAACAAGATTTGATTTCTAGTGAATTAATGTTACATTACTATCTTCTATCGGCAACAGATCCCCCTTTGCTTGGCTGTTCTTTTTCCTCATCATTTCTCCCAAACTCCATCACTGGCTCGAGCCAAGTTTGCTATAATAATCCAAATCTATTTTAAACCCAGTGTTCCCAGTCTTGTGAACTCTTAAAACCACTGCAATCTGCTCCATTTCTCTCGAATTTGCTTTATCTTTTCTGTTTCCTATTTTCTTCTCCAGGTGGTTCTCTGTTTGCGAATTGGTTTACAATGAGACCTAATTTTTCTCCTCTAGATTTTACTTCAATAGCACATATGTACTACCTATGTGAAATCCACTCACAATTTTGTGGTCTAAATGTTAGACGCACATCTTTAAGCCAACAGGTGTATAAGCAGATTGAGCCCATAATTCTTAGTTATCGAGAGTTTATAAGTGAACAGTTTTGATATATTCCATTTCGACGCTTCTCTTCCTTTACTTAAATTTAAGCCATTGCATCTGAAAAAAATATAAAAACAACGTAATATACAAATTTATAGGAAAACTAGTAAGAAAAGCGTAAGAAATTGATACTAGAATTGGGTGTTTTAGACACCTATTATTTAGGCGTCAATATTAGAACTTAAGACTCTTCCTGACCAGTTAAAGTATGCTTACTTGGGTGATGGAGAAGAACTTATGGTAATTATTGCAAAAAATCTCACTGTAATACAACAAGAACAACTAATTAGGGTTCTGAAAGAGAACAAAACGAACATTGGGTGCACAATTGTTGATATCAAAGGTATTAGTCCATCAATATACATGCAGAATTTTAATGGAAGACGATGCCAATCATGTACGTGACGCTTAGCGTAGGATTAATCCCCTTATGATGGAGGTCACGAAAAAAAGATCCTCAAATTCCTAGTGTGGGGGAAATTTATCCAATTTCTAACATTAAGTGGGTTAGTCCAGTACTGGTGGTATCTAAGAAGTCTGGTGTTACCATTGTCATAAATTAAGATGACGAACTTGTTCCTACATGAGTTCAAAAAGGATGGAGAGTATGCATAGACTACATGAAGCTTAATTCTTCTACCCGGAAGGATCACTTTTTTTTGCCTTTAATTGATCAGATGTTAGAGAGGTTATCGATAATTCATATTATTATTTTCTGGACTTCTATTCGGGATACAATTAGATTTTAATTGCACCGGAGGATCAGAAGAAAACTATTTTTACTTTTCCTTTTAGTATTTTTGCATATAGACGTATGGCGTTTGGTTTCTGCAATGCACCTGCCACTTTTAAGAGATGTATGATAAGTATATTTTCTGACTATGTGGAACGCATCATTGAGGTATTTATGGATGATTTTAGTTTCTATGGTGATTCTTTTGATATTTTCTTAGAAAATATTGAACTTGTGCTTAAAAGATGCGTAGGTACTAATCTTGTTCTAAACTGGGAGAAATGTCACTTTATGGTAAACCATGGACTAGTGCTTGGTCATATTGTATCCTCTCGGGGATTAGAGGTGAACAAAGCAAAGATAAATTTGATTAGAAACTTACAATATCCTACTTTGGTGAGGGAGATCCGTTCGTTTCTTGGTCATGCATGTTTTAACAGGAGGTTTATTAAAGATTTATCCAAAATCTCAATGCCGATGGGCAAATTGTTGTAAAAAGAGGTCACTTTCAACTTCAACCAGGAGTGCAAGCATGCCTTTGACAAATTGAAGGAATTATTGACTATTGCACCAGTTATTAAGCTACCTGGCTGGAGTTCGTCGTTCAAGTTGATGTGTGATGCAAGTGATTATGCAGTTGGAGCTGTTTTGGGTCAGAAAGTGGACAAACAGTCACACGTTATTTATTATGCATCTAAGACCCTTAATGAGGCTCAAATTAATTATTATACCACTGAGAAGAAGTTTTTGGCTATAGTGTTTGTATTATAAAAATTTAGAACTTATTTAGTGGGTACAAAGGTGATAGATACATTTTTGTGTCCGATTTAATCTCAATTTTATATGTTGTTGGTATTTAATTTTTGTACTTATATGGTTTTTATTGCTTTTTAGGTATTTTTGGAGAAATGTTAAAGGCACCCTCAACTTGGATTAAGGCACCCACTTTTTGGATCAGGGCAACCACACCCAAGATTTTGAATGACAATTTTGGCGGGAAGAAAATTTCTTCTTAACGTAAACAGCGAAAACAGGAAACTTCAGGCTTTGGAAATTCTGTTTTTTGGAAATCTTCTCATGTTTGGAAAACAGAGTTTAATTGGGTAATAAGAAGAAAGAAATAAACACCATTCTCTTAATAGAATCCAGAAAACGGAGAAAGAAAAGAAATCAGGAAAAGAAAATTCTGTTTTTCGAATTTTATTCGGTGAATCAACGGAGAATTAAAGGGAAGTTTTTAAAGTGATTTGAGGATTGGGATAGTATAAATAGAGGTTATGATCAATTGGGTTGGGGGAGAAAAGATTGGGGAAGCTTAGAATTGCCCGAAATCACGAGACGAAAGCTAACAGGAAGCTCAAAAAAAAATTCTGCTGCTGCCAAGGAAGAACACGAAGCAGGCTACACCAGAAAACCGCTGTTCATTAAAACAGGAAACTGTCGTTCATTAAAACAGAAACCGTACTTTATTTCAAAACGCAACAGAAAACTGTTTCTTGTTGCGTATTCTTTTGAACTGTTTTCAGTTACGGGCTGAAGTGTTTCCAGCTACACTTATATCCGTATCTAATCGACTGTGTGCAATCATATTCTCCTTGTAATCAATATTTTGAGCAATGAAAAGATCTTTTGAGCAAGTTTTCTCCACCATGAGCTAAGTTCCTTTACTGGGATGATGGAGGAGGTTTTTTTCTCTCAATTTTATGTGGTAAGTCTATTTTATTTAATTTATTTATAATTCTTTATCTATTAAATTGCATAGTTTCGAAATAGAAAAAACGGTTTTCATTCAGTAGTGGTGTTTTTGTTTGATGGATCATGCTGGGTTGACGACCATTGATGTTCCATGCTTATGATTTACCTCTGCTTGTTTGCATAAAAACCTATTTTGGCAATATCTGAGCTTAATTTATTTAAAAAGAATTACATGATTAATCACATAGTTGTGGGAAATAACTGAATCCTGATTCCCGGTTTTCTCCATATTTTCTAAAAATATCTCTAGTTTATTTTGCTTTGTTTTTATTATTTCTAAAATCATTACCTTCACAAGTTCGAGATCGAACACTTTTTACCACTATTCTAAAACATATCAAAAGGTGATTATATATTCTGATCATGCAACTTTTTCTTACATATTAAAGAAGAATTAAGATACGCTAAGACTCATACGATGGATTCTGTTGTTGCAATAATTTTATATTGAAAGTAGAGACAAAAAAGGTGTTGAGAATATTGTTGCATATCATCTTAGTAGACTTGGTATTTCTGAAGAAGACCTTCCTTTATAGAATCGTTTTCCGGTTGAACAATTGTTCTCAATTGATGCCTTTACACCTTGTTATGCTGATGTAGTGAACTACTTGGTTAGTGGACAAATACCTAGTACGGTGTCCAATTTTCAAAAGATGAAGCTTAATTAAGAAAATAGCCGAGCAGTATTTGTGGGACGAACCCTACTTGTGGAAATACTGTTCTGATCATAGATGTGTACTTGACTCTGAATTTCCATTTATTCTTACTCTCTGTCATTCTTATGCTTGTGGTGAAAACTTTGGTTCTCAACGTACCGCTCTCAAAATCCTTGAGTGTGGTTTTTAATGGATCACCCTATTTAAGGTTGCGTATGCTTTTTGCAAATCTTGTGACAGATGTCAACGAAAGAGCAATTTAGATGCTCGAATTCAAATGTCACTCACATCGATTCTTGCTATAGATATTCGATATATGGGGAATTGATTTTATGAGCCCTTTTGTTAATTAGTTGGGTAAATTTTATATACTTCTTGATGTAGATTATGTGTCAATATGGGTGAAAGTTAAAGCCATCCAAACTAATTCTTAAATTGTTTATGAGTTTATAAAGAAAAATATTTTCTCTAAACATAATCGATAACTGTCAAACACAACATAATTATATTTATTTAATACTTTTTTTTTAAATTTGTGCACCCTTAGTAAACCGGGGTAACTGTGTTTATTGGTTAACAAAAATTTTTAAAACCATCTTCTCTTTATACCTTATTTTTTATATATATCTTTTTTATTTTTTTTGTTGGAAACTTAAAAATAAACAAGTTGCACGACTCTCCGGGTCACAACTTTTGTATTGTCTCTCCCAAAGATCGACTGATATCTCCACCATTCTTAAATATCTTTTCCTGTGAAAATAATGTATGATCTTTTAATTTAACCCTGGATAATCTTATAACCAATATTCTTTCTTCACCACCGCAACTAAAAAATCCATCAATCAAACTCCAATCGAAGTGTCGATAACATAAGTAATTTAAGTTCAGAGGCATAAAATCAAGTACGAAAAATCCATCCATTAAACTTCAATCGATGTCTCGATAACATAAGTAATTTAAGTTCAGAGGCATAAAATCAAGTACATACGATTGTTCTGTAATGTTTATTGACTTTCCTGAAATCCTTCTTACCTTTAACAATTCATTCTATAACCTTTATCTAATTATTTTGAAGTTTTGAATATGGGGTTTGATTTAATTTTAAATAAAGTGGGAGAAAAGCAACCAGAGATTTTTCTGGTTGTTCAGTTCGGAATTATCTAAATCTCTCTCCTTTCTTTTCATCATCACTGGATTGGAGATTAAGTATTCAACACTGATTCTTCACAAAAGAGAAGAAAAAAAACGTCTTTTTTCTGGTACAAATGCTTACGTTACACTGAATTTCATGATTTTGTGATTGTTTTTGTGAATTTCAATCAAAACCCAGATTTTGTGGTGTATAGAAAAATTCGGTTTGGGGGGAGATGATGCGTTCAAAATTAGATACAGATGTAACAAGTTTAGCACCATCATCACCAATATCAAGTTCAAAAAACAGACCAGTATATTATGTACAAAGTCCATCAAGAGGTAGTCATGATGAATCATGATGGTGATAAATCAAAATGCAAGCAACACCAGTATATAATAGTCCTATGGAATCGCCATCACATCCATCTTATGGGAGACATTCAAGAGCATCATCAACTAGTAGATTCTCTAGTACCTTAATTAACAATCATTTAACAAAATCTCCACAAATCCAGAATATCAATTATTTGTATGGGAGGATGTCTAAGATCTTTTGCCGGTGCTTGTGGAGTATCAAATGGCAATGAAAAAGAAGGAATGCAACCAAAGAAGCAAAACAATTACTTAAAATCTAAGCATAAGTGCAGAACTTGGAGCTGCAGAGGAAGAAGAAAGAGGACATAAAGAAGATTTAGTAATTTACGGTATTCTTTATTAAAAAAAAAAATTAACTTAATTTTAGGGAAAGAGAAGAATAGTAAAAAGGAAAATAAGGAAACACGAAAGTATAGCTGAAAAAAGGATGGTTTTTATATTTTGATAGCCAATTAGAAAAGTCGGAAAATGTATCCCGGTTTATTTAGGTCTATAAATTTAGACTTTATTTAATGGTTTTGTTTGGTTTTACAATATTTAAAATATAAAACTTAATAGGTTAAAAAGTCGAAATTTTTCATAAAAATGGATGAAAGTCAGAAGCTAATTCTAATTTCCCTCTCAATGATTCGAAAACACGAATGTTTACCAGTACATAAGTCCATGGAAAAAGGGGACGATCCACTTGAAGAATTAAATTAATGGGTCACACCCATTTAAAATCAGGTGAATTTAGGTTTAATGATCATATACCTTTGGAATTTAAGTGGACCCCACAAGGTGATACCGTTTAACTAAATATTATATTATGTGATATTTTATTTTAGTGGAAATCATATAAATGCATGGATTGCTTTTAGTCGGAAATATGGCGAAAGATTTAAAAGGAAGATGTGTTGACATTGTAAGGGGATAAGTAAATATTTTTACAATTTGTAGATCAACTTAATACTATACAAAAGAAGAGTACAATTGCAGTATAATCTTATTTCTTTAATTGGTAAAGAAATAATTCTCATTTATGAGAGATAAAGAAAATCAAAAGAAATTGAAGTTATATATATGTGAGCTTTGAAGATAAAAGGGGAGTTTATTTTCTAGTTCACAAGAACATTAGTTTAGTTTAGGAGTTTTTTTTTTTTTTTTTTTTTTTTTCTTTTCTTTGTAATGGAGTGATCTCTTCATTAGGACTAAAGATAAACCATATTACATGTGTTAGAGATTTTAATTCATTTTTAATAATATCTTTTCTTGGTCCTATATTCTCATTCATTAACGATAATAGTTTTATTCATATGTCCTCGTGCTTGCTTTCGTTATAAATACTCTAATTAAAGACCAGCATCTAAATGGGTAGAACTATTAGTATTGTGAGAATTCAATTCATTTTAAAAAATTATCATCCAAGGCAAACCCGTATCATAAATCGTCTTGTGCTAATTAGAAAAGTATTTTAGAGAATTGTTAAACACTCTATTAAGCATGATAGTGGTGAAATCTAAAGTCCTTGGTTTCTTTTATTATTAATTTATTTATTTTTTTCGTTTAATATTTCTTAATTTTTTATTTTTTGTTTGATATTTATTAGAAAATAAAAGTAACGATTGATTTAGTCTCAGTGAAAAGACTCGTATTTCACATACTATCTCCTCGATAGACGTGCACTTACGATATAATAAAAATTTTATCCCATCAAATTTTTGGCGCCGCTACTGGGACTATTTTTTTTTGTTATTTTTAGTTTCTATTAAATTTTGTATACATTTGGATAGTTTAGATTTTTATTATTTTTTATTTTATTTTACTTTCAAGATTTTATTTTGGGTGTTTTGTTATCATTAAGTGTGTAGATTTTGTTTGAAATTAAAAATGGAAAGCAGGATTTGCTGACTAAGGTAAGTGAACTCTCATATTTTACTTTATTTTATTTTATTTTATTTTATTTTATTTTATTTTAGATTATAATTTATTAATTTATTTGTATAAATAATTATATTAGGAGATATCTTTATTCTTTAGATTTTATTTTATTTCTAAATTATTAGATTATGATTTTCTTTGTACTTTGTTAGATTTTTATTCAAAAAAAAAACACTTTGCCCAACATTTTACATTCATCAGACTACCGATTTTAGGAAAACACGTGGAATAGTACACTGAACCCATGCCTTGGGCCTGATGGAAGTTACCAGCCAAAATTCCACAAGCTTTAGCCTTGTACCTTGGATGAGTCTTTGACTGTAGGTATATTTTGCTAACGTAACCTGAACTAACCTATTTTAGTTGACCTTGCATATGCATGTGCACCAAAAAAAATGTCGAACTGGTATTATGAGGACCAATACAATGAATATCCACTGAATTTAAAAATGAACATTATCCGTACTATGACCATAGTGTGGATATTACTTGGGACCACTACCAACCTTCTGAAGGTTATGGTTCATACCATGGTGATCCTGATTACTATTCGCACGTGCACCAATCATATGAACGGTAAAATGGGCAATACTATGTTGAGAAAAATATGAGTTCTCCATCCCTGGAGAATTTAATCAAACTGTTGCAACTTAATTCTTCATTCACTGGAAAAAAAACTCAATTAATTAATTGAAACTGAACAAAAGTATGACTTGGATATGAAGGAAAGAATTGCAGATGTAAGTATTGCTCTAAATGAACTTAATTGTCAATTAGATAAGATTCAACCATCTTCATATTATTATGATGATGAGGATATTGTTAATGAAGAATTTGAAATATGTAGGCATAATGATCAGAAAATTGTTACCCCAACTGAACCTTGTAATGATAATGATTATGATAGTTCTAGTTCAAATTCTGAAAATATTGAAGATTATTCACCTATTTAAAAGGAAGAGTATTTGACTAGAGATACCATTGTTTTAGACGGTGTGGTATTTCATTGTATTATGAAGCCGATGATAGTTTAGAGAAACAGGTTTATCCTTAGACTAGTGTTTTGGAGTCCAACGATTTGAATACAGTAGTTTCTAATGAACATAATAGACTTGTAGAGATTTTAATTGTGACTGATGATGCACCATCTGATTATAACCTAGAAAAAGAAATTGACCATTTTTGTGAATGAGACACTCTAAAAATTAGGGAAATTATGAATAGTTTATCTAAGGACACTGGAAAATCTAGGTTTGGGGTGAATATCGTTCTCCCCGTGGTTTCCCTTTGACTCTTAGAAGAGTCCCTCACTTGGTACTTGACATATATGCATCTACCATATTAAGAGACTATCTTCATACATGTTTTCCCGAACTTGATTATGTCCATGAAGAAATTCAGTTGTTAGAAACCCATCATCATGTTGATGTGGTTTACCCATGCAATGATACCAAGATTGTTTTTTTTTTGCCACAAAATATTTTTCTTTCAAATGTGGGAACATATGAATTTGATATTTGTGAGTTCTTAACTTTTAAAACTAAAGATAATTATTTTAAAATTGAAATCGGCATATTTTATGAGAATGATCACCAGTTTCATGTACTTCATTATGGCCAACTGTGTAAGTTAGATATGTTTGAGTTTAAGGAGCCACACCTATTTCGATTATTTTTATATGATTTGTAAGTTGTGATTTACTCTTTCTTGATCTGGGTGAAGACTTTAAGCTTAGCGCTTTATAGGAGGAACCCCATATGTTTTTGATACACGGTTATATATGGTAACATTTTTCCTTATCTCTTTTAAATGGTAACATTTTCTTTTAATTCACATTTTCATTTATTTATCTTTAAACCATCGAGGATTATACTCAATTTAGGTTTGGGAGTAAGGGGGAAAATATTTAGTTGTACCAAAATCTCCAACATTTAGAGTCACATAGTATTCTTTTAGCTAAGTTTATACATTGTTTCTCACCAAAAAGATGGGAATTAGAATTGTTAGAGAAATATACATTTGTTTCCTTAACCTTTGAGAGAGTAATCGTGATGGATCCGACCATCCATGTTGGAGACAACTAGGCCAAAAGGAAATGCCAGAAAGACATAACTAACCAATCATTAGTGGATAATACCCTTTTGATTAAGGCACCAAACCTTCAATTGTCCTCTTAGAAATATTTCATCAGCATGAAATCCGAGTAGAATGATGAGTTATTCAATCTCGCACAACTTCACCACTTTTCGGTCTCTTGAGTGCTAATTCTTATCACCATAAGGGTGCCATCAGAACTAGCCTCATCTTGTAGCCTTAGTCACAAAATTACGACTCTCTCTCAATAGAAACTCACAATCATCAAAAACTTGATGGGAATTCAATATGTAGTTCGCAAGAGCACGACTTTCAATGGGACAATATGCAAGCACGGGTTGTTCCAAAGAGACTAAATTATTGTTATCTTTAATTTACATTCAAATAGTAAACTAATAATAAAATTAGAAAATATTAATTAGGAAATGATAAAAAGAATAAAATAGAAAAGAAAATACTAGGACTTTAGATTAATCCGCTATGATGCATAGTATATAACTCTAATAATATCCAATAATACTCTTCATAATACCTCAAGAAGATTTTGGAAACATCAACGTATTGGAAAATCAAGCAATTAAAACATTAATAATTCTCAAGGTACTAACAATATTTTTCACTTAATGATGTTGGTTTCGAAAGAAAAATACAAATCAATGAACAAGCAAAAAGGACATATGAAGAAAACTATTATCATTAATAAACGAGAATATAGGACCAAGAAGAGTTATTATAGGAAAAATATTAGAATCTCTAAAATACATCATAAGGCTTCATGTGTAGCCCTAGTAGAGAGATTATTCCATTATTACAAGAGAAAAGAAAAAAAAAGAAAAAAAAAAGAAAAAAAAATAACAAAAAATGCCTGGAATTACTTGTTGTGCTCGGACCAAAACTCTCTAAAATGAACTCCCCTCTTCATGTTTATTTGATCCCTTTTTATACCCAAGTCTTCAAAACTTTAACAATCTTCTCATTTAATTAGTATGGTATATAATTATATAACTTACTAAATAAATGGAATAACAATTATGGAAAATATGGAAGATATGTAGATTTCCAACTAATGATTTTATTTTCTTCCTTGTTTATCAGATTTTCTCTTTTGTTTTCTGTATGTGGAAGATATTATGTTGATCCTCCAAATCTTGTACATACAAGACAAGTTAAATTTCAAAATTTGGTTGCATATATTACCATAAAAATAAACAATATAATATCTTATATATTATTTCCATTTATGATGTCGACATTGCATTTCTTTTATTTTCCTTCCATATCACAGGATACAAGTCAAGGACTTAATTGGGCCCATATTTATACCCTTGCATAATTTCTTCTTCATTCATAATAGGCTCAACCCATTAATGTATTAAGGTATAAAGGTAATATCTGAGATTGACTTTTGTTTCCGTACAATTTTTTGGGCAAATTTCCCTATTTTGGTGCAATCGAGCTTTATTTGTCAAATACTGCAAAACTAAAGAAAACCATCAAATATGTACAAAATAGAAGACTAATAAATATAAATTAAAATGTAAATTATTAAGTGCTTCCACACTCATCAATGATACACCCTGAGTGGTTATCAGTAATGGAGGCTCGTACTTCAAGAAATCCTTCAGTGTTCTTCTCAAAAAGTACAACATCATACACAAGATTGGTACGCCTTACCGTCTACAAACTAGTAGAAAAGATAAAATTTCTAATCGTGAGATTAAGTCCATTCTTGAGAAAACCGCCAATACTACACGGAAAGATTGGAGCTTAAGGCTCAACGATGCATTATGGGCATATAAAACGATATACAAGACAACAATTGGCATGTCTCCATATCATTTGGTTTATGGAAAATCTTGTGATCTCCCGGTTGAAATTGAACATAAGGCTTTATGGGCGGTAAAGATGTGCAACATGGAGTATGATAAAGCGGGTAAACAAAGGCAACTAAAAATTAATGAGTTAAAGTAGATACATAATGATGCTTACGAGAGTTCTCGTATATACAAAGAGAAGACTAAGATCTTCCGCGAAAAGATGATTTCTCGAAAGAATTTTTTTGTGGGAAAGAAATTTCTTTCATTTAATACTCGTCTTCGTTTATTTCCTGGTAAGCTAATGTCCAGATAGGTTGGACCATTTGTTGTTACTCATGTTTTTTTCTCATGGTGCAGTCGAGATTACTAGTATGAAAACCGGGATAATTTCCAAAGTTAATAGCAATATATTGAAGCCTTATTACGAAATCTTCCCTACGGAGAATGTAGATGTGATGAGACTTGAAGATTTGCTCATTCTGGAAGAGTAATACGTGGGAGTAGAGAGTCGAGCCGACGACTTTAAACCAAGCGCGGAATGGGAGGCAACCCATAGGTTTTGTATCTTTATCAATTTTATTTATATTTCTTATATTTTGCATATCATATTTGCATTCACATGTTTAAATTCATAGAGTCCTACATCTATAATGAAGAAAACTTTGACAAGAAATTTTTCGTCATAAAAATTCTGACAATGAGGCTGTTCGATGAAACGTCTCTAGAGACTTCGTTCGGAGTCCAATTTGAGTGGTTAACCCCAAATTTTGAAGGGTAAGACTCACCTTTCCTTTGCAAAAAAAAATCTAAATTTGGAATCTCTTAGGTTGGAGAAATTAGCCTGGTAAATTGAGTTCCGGATTTTTCCAGAAATTTTTCAGATTGCATGGGGTCCGCCCAGAGGCCGTAAATGTCATATTGTCTATTGAAACATTATGTCCTTTTGACATATTATAGAAAAGACGAGGTGAAGAACTTTCATCGAGAAGTTTTGCCAAATTGCTTAACAATATGTACTGTTTTCAGGGTTAATATGTGGTAACGTTAGAGTTAAGAAATTTCGCTTTTGAACATTAAGGACAATGTGAAGTTTAAGTGTGGGGGAGTATTTAGCAAATAATTTTTTTATTTTTAGTTAGTTTTTACTTTTATAGTTAGTTTTTTTTTTGAACTTTTGTATATATTTGCTTGAACCTCCAATATTTAGAGAATTTAGAGTCACATAATACACTTTTATCTAAGTTTACATACGGAGTTCTTACCAAATAACTGAACTTAGAAATCCTAGAGAACTATATTCGGTTTTCTTATTCATTGAGAGAGATACCATGATGAACTTAACCATGCCGGTGGAAAACTAGGTGTAGAAGGAAGGAAGTATTATAGAGAAAATATTTCATTAGTGGATACTATCCGTAAAAATAAGAGTGAAGAACCATACCCTTCAACGTATATTTTCCGTTTAGAGTGTTTCATCTGCATAAAATCTGGGTAGGATGATGAGCTACTCAACCTCGCATGCCTTCATCACTTTTCTGATCTCTTGACTGCTAATTATATCAATCATAAGGATGGCATCAAAATTACGAACTAACCTTACCTTGTAGTTTGATTTGGAGTTTGCACCATTCTGTCTCTCTCACCAATAACAGGTCCGTAAGTGCATCATCATCATCAACAAACAGAGCATCAAAAATTTGAAATTTTTTTTGATGACGTTCAAGGTTTAGAAGCAACAATACAAGAAGCATAATTTTATATCCAAGTTGAATACTAAGTACAAGAGACCAAAAGAAGTGATTTTTTATGAAGTTTATAATACCGAGAGAATACAAGTTGTGAAGAATTAATTGGTAAAGTCCTTCTCCAATAGCCATATTAGTTTCATTGTATTTTTTTAGTTTGTGTTTTATTTATCTAAAAAAAGGAATAAAAAAAAGAATAATATATGTTTTATATTGCTTTAGTGTATGTTTCTTTTGTATTCATTCAATAAGCGTGGGGAAGAAGAAATCTATAAAGAATTTTCAAGCAACGAGAAATTAAGGAAAAGAGTTACAAATTGTAAAAGTTCAGGAGTTCATCATAAACAGTTGAAGCCAAAGAAGAAGTTGTTTATATTGGACGCTGGAGAGTGGTGTTGATTGTAGATAAAGGTGAGTGAGCAGTCACACCCTCGCATATGATTTGATTTCCTTTCTTAGAGATCATCAGAAATTAATTAAAAAAAAGTTTCAGCGGCACCATTTAACGGTGCAAATGTTCTATCATCACTCTGGCTTGCACACATATGAGACCTATTTTTATCGTCTTATGAGTGTCAAATTCATAAAATCCTATTAGTGAGTCAGAAGTCGAGGAAAAATGCTTATTGATTTCTTTCTAGGCTAAATTCCTTTGTATGGTAGTGGTTTAACATATATTACACCCCTTTTCTCAACATATAAGCATGAGAATAATGTTTCTTTTGTATTTTTAACTTCTTATTATTAGTGTGTAGGAATTTTATATCCTCATAGCCCTTTGGATGCTTGTGATTTTGAAATATAAAAAAGCTGGAGTAGGTTTTATGTAAACCTTCACCAGACTATAACTCGTGCACTAAGGACAATATGGGTTTTAATGGCTTGTTGCACATGATAAGTGTAACCGTGATTCCCACAAAAGTGAGTTAGGGTAGTTTAGGATATGTAGTTTGCTCGAGGACTAGAAAAATTTAAGTGTTGGGGAATTCGGTAATTATATATTTTCTCTATATTTTGAATGTTATTTCATGCTAGTATTTGCTTGATCTCTTGTGAATTGTTGTACATTACGTTTGTTTTTGTTTAGTTATCTTTTATTAGGTGGAATCATCCAAAAGAAGTGAATTGACACTTAATTGAGCAAGAAAAGAAGTGACACAAGTGAAGAAAGGCTAAAGACCAATTGGAACTCGTCCAAATTCAGGATTTCTCACCATCATCTCGTAGAGAACGAAGAAACGAACCAACAACGAGAAAATGAGGTCATTTTGACTCTGTATGAAGAAGTTTTTTATTTATATGGAAAAAATAATTTAGACTTGTTGGTTCCCCGACACTGACAGTTCAATGAATGCAAGTTTTGAAATAGTGCTAAAGGCACCAACTTCGTAGATAAGGGCCATCATCATCTTCTTCTTTTTTTTATAGAGAAATTAGGGTTCTTCCTTGTGTGTTTTTTTGATACAAAATGAAGCTTGACGTGAATGATTGTGATCGGGAATGAAGGGTTCGATTGAATAGATGGGTTGGAAGTGAACTCGAGTATAGCAGTGATGAGTGATGACTCGAGATTGGGTTGAAAAATAGGCAGTAATGACATGATGAATGGATTTTAAAAAAGATTAATGGTGGTTGTTAAGAAGAGTCATATAATGAAGATTGAGTCGAGCATGTGATAAGAAATGGAGAGATTGGTTTAGTATGCTGAGATGGTTTTAGCTTTCAGTCGAGGTAAAAATAAAGAATAGAGAAGATGGGTTACTAATTGCATTCGAGTAAGAGGAAAAGATGGGTGCGGGTATGAATTAGAGAACGACCAAGGAATATAGATGAATCTGCCGTTGCCAAAGAATCATGGACGGAGAAAAAGAACAAGACAGATCACTTGAGTTATAATCATATTTTAGATGTGGGGAAGAATGGTTATGTTAGCGTGAGCTGATGGTGTTGATGGTTTTCAACTGTTTGAGTTGGTGAAGACGAGGGATGGTGACGATGTAGATATTGACAATGATGAGTTGGTTGTTGGAAGTTAAGATGGATTCTTGATGGATTTTTTTGACGAAGTTAATGGTGGCAACAACGATGAGTTATTATTCTTGGTGAATAAGTTAAAGGCAATGTAGGTGAAGTGGAAACAAGGAACTGTTAAGATAATTAGGGAAGATAGCTCTAGGGGTTAGTTGAACTTTTGCTGGAAGTTGAGAGTTTGAGTGATGTTAGTCGAGAAAATATAGGAATGTTGAGTTTGAGTTTTAAGAAACTCAGAAGAAATGAATTATCTCGAAGGGTCAATGTAACACCCGTATTTTTGACTAAGGGGTAAAATAGTAATTTTATACACCATGGGCAAAAGGATCACTCAGAAGTAAAATAGTAATTTTACACACTAGGAAGAAAATGGTCCCTTAGAGGTAAAATAGAAATTTTACACACCATGTTCAAAAAGTCATTCAGGGGTTAGTAATCTTACACACCATGGGCAAAACAGTCATTTAGGGGTAAAACAGTAATTTTACACATTATGGGTAAAACGTGTATTTAAGGGTAAAATAGTAATATACAAAATGGCAAAATGGTCATCTCATAGTTAAATTAAAAAGTCATATTCATCAACTTTTGAAAGAGGGGAAAAATAGTCATGTTTAACCATGGTGACAGTCAATGAATGTCATTTACCCTTCCTTTCCAAATATGTGGAAATGCTATTAAAACATATATAGGGAGGAGGTGTTGGTTGCAAAACGATGATGCTTAACAATGCTAAATAGAAAGCGGATTTGCCTAGCTATGATAACAAGAAAGCGTATTTGCCTAGCTATGCTAACTAGAAACCGGATTTACCTAGCGATGCTAACGAGAAAGCAGATTTGCCTAGCTATGCTAACGAGAAAGCGGATTTTCCTAACTATGCTAACGAGAAAGCGGATTTTCCTAACTATGCTAACGAGAAAGCGGATTTACCTTAGCGGCGCTAACAAGAAAACGGATTTGCCTAGCTATGCTAACTAGAAAGCGGATTTGTCTAGCTATGCTAACGAGAAAGCGGATTTGCCTAACGTGCAGTCGATGAATGTCTTCTCCCCTTCTTTTATCTATTTGTAGAAATGCGAGTAAAACATATATAGGGAGGAGTTGTTGGTTGGAAAACGATAATGCTTATCCATGCTAACTAGAAATCGGATTTTCCTAGCTATGCTAACGAGAAAGAGGATTTTCCTTAGAGGCGCTAACGAGAAAGCGGATGTGCTCAGCTATGCTAATGAGAAAGCGGATTTTCCTAGCTATGCTAACGAGAAAGCAGATTTGCCTAGTTATGCTAACGAGAAAGCGAATTTGGGTTAGCAATGCTTAGCCATGCTAACGGAAAGACACATTTGGGTTAGAAATGCTTATCCATGCTAACGGGAAAGACACACTTAGGTTAGCAATGCTTAGCCATGCTAGCCGGAAAGACACATTTACGTTAGTAATGCTTAGCCATGCTAGCCGGAAAGACACATTCATGTTAGCAATGCTTAGTCTTGCTAGACATGCTTAGCCGTGCTTAACCAAGATAACTATTCTATCTTTGATGCTTAGCCGATGGAGATTGAATGATGCGAAAACATCATCCATCCGTGTTGCTTACTTGAGACTACATTTTTGCATATTAAGCGAAATTAGTATGCACAATCTAGTCTATACCCTGCGAAAGTTTTTTGGCTTATACGGACTAGGCTTTGGTTGGCCTTTGGCCTTGCCACATAAGTTGGAAATTGTTGGATGCGGATTGTATATGCCTATGCAAATACTTTTGAAACGATTATCCATTGGCATCGATGTTGGGTTTGCCTTAATAGGCTTAAGTTGCTTGTCCCATTCGAATTGACCCTTCGAATGAACTACGGTCATGCTTGATCCCTTCAAGGTACGGGTTGGGTTAGTAGGATGCCGCAACGCAATGCATTAAGGTGCAACATCTTGTCACTCATATCATCTAATTTAGAGGTGATTGCGATATTTTGGTAACTCATATCATCTAACTCGGTAGTGCGAAAAAATAGATGATTATTTCCACACTTGATGAGGTAGTTGTAATCCATTTGATGGATGTTCATATTTCCTATCAAGTTATACGATATATATGGTATATGCCTGGTTGCGGCATCCTTGGAAAGAGCAAGGTCGGTATATGCACCCATAGCATAGTCGAAGTAGATTTAAGAAATCGAAGTAAAAACTAAAATTGGTCTGCAATGGCCTATGTACTAGTCCAAGGCATGACTTAGGCATGGACAATGCTCGTAAGTTTTTGATGCATGCCGAAAGAATCACCATTGGATTTTATAGCCTTTTCACCCTTAGCAGAACAAGGGGTAAGGTGGGAATTTTATGAAACGACGTATGGAAACTACGTTTCAAGTATCATTCTTGCAAAGCATGCTTGGTAAGGAAAATCGACATGCAATTGTCTAGCGAGAAGTAAAGTTTTAATGCCTAAACACAGTCATTTGAGTGGCGCATCGGGGAGCTCCGGCCTTTACTGGGGGCGGAATTTCCCAGTCCGTCACTGTTGGTATCAGAGCAAGTTTCGAGAAAACACTAGGGGTTGTGCGTTTTAGACTCGTTAGTGGGTATTTTGTATTGTGACTACAAAATTTTCTTCAATGGAAATAAGAAAAGTTGGAAGAGTAGGCTAACTATTGCGCGAAAAGAAAGTTCGTAACTGCTGCGATAGTTACTTTGTAAAAAAAAAATTTGACAATCAGATCAAGTGTCAGTATAAAAGAAATTGTAACTACTATGATACTTACTCCGCTAAGATTTTGGAAAGCTTGAGTATACTATGAGTTTTCCAGGCCTTATTAGGCGCTTTTACCATACTGTCGGTAACCCGGAAGACTGTTAGTTGTAACGGTGGTAGACAACGAGACTGATCAACCCCACCCGTCGCTGGAACTGTGTGTGTTGTCAGACCTGCTAGCTCCCACATACGAATGGCAACCCGGAAGAGCGTTAGATGTATAGGTATGGTTACATCCGACTTCTATTGCAAATGAGTTTGGTCCTCAAAGTACTAAATTGAATATTGATTGTCATATTCAATGACCCTTTTCAACCATCGTGAACTTTGGGGACTCCTAAGTGTTATGGTATAGGACATGCACTTACGATTTCGTGTTGAGAATTTCCTTTGCATTTTTGAGCATGTGGTATGGGACACATGTTTAAGAATTCAAATCGATTTTCTCGGTAGTGTTGTAATCCCTTTTGGGATCCATGATTGTGCAATATGGGACGTATGCTCAGAAGGTCTCAATCGGTGTTTGCAATAAAACTATGGACCCTTTTAAGATTTCTGGGTGTGCGGTATGGGACGTATTCTCAGAAGTTCCTAATCCGTGTTCATAAAAGATGTTGGGACCCTTCCAGGATTTCTGCGTGACATGGTATGGGACATATGCGCAGGTTATCCAAATCGATGAAGCTTGTCCACAATAGTTTTTGAGTTGAACTTCGGGACGAAGTTCTTTAAAGGGTGTAATATTATCATACCCGTATTTTTTACTAAGGGGTAAAATAATAATTTTCTACACCAAGGAAAAAGGATCACTCAGGGGTAAAATAATAATTTTATATATCATGGGCAAACGTTCATTTAGGGGTAAAATAGTAATTTTATTCACCATGGAAAAAAGGCCATCTGATTAAAGTGAAAAGTCATATTCATCAAGTTTTAAGCGAGGGGCAAAATAGTCATGTTTAACCATGGTGACGGTCAATGAATGTCCCTTACCCTTCTTTTCCAAATATGTGGAAATGTTATTCAAACATATATAGGGAGGAGGTGTTGGTTGGAAAACGATTATGGTTAGCCATGCTAACTAGAAAGCGGATTTTCCTCAGTGGACCTAACGAGAAAGCGAATTTACTAGCTATTCTAACTAGAAAGCGGATTTTCCTAGCTATGCTAATGAGAAAGCGGATTTTCCTAGCTATGCTAACAAGAAAGCGGATTTACCTAGTTATGATAACGAGAAAGCGGATTTGCCTAGCTATGCTAACGAGAAAGCGGATTTTCCTATCTATGCTAACAAGAAAGCGGATTTACCTAGCTATGCTAATGAGAAAGCGGATTTGCCTAGCTATGCTAACGAGAAAGCGGATTTTCCTTAGCGGCGCTAACGAGAAAGCGGATTCGCCTAGCTATGCTAACGAGAAAGCGGATTTACCTAGATATGCTAACGAGAAAGCGGATTTTCCTAGCTATGCTAAAGAGAAAGCGGATTTCCCTAGCTATGCTAACGAGAAAAAGGATTTGCCTTAACGGCGCTAACGAGAAAGCGGATTTGCCTAGCTATTCTAACTAGAAAGAGGATTTGTCTAGATATGCTAACGAGAAAGCGGATTTGCCTAGCTATGCTAACGAGAAACCGAATTTGGGTTAGAATTTCTTAGCCATGCTAACGGAAAGACACGTTTGGGTTACCAATGCTTAGCCATGTTAAGGGGAAAGATATATTTGGGTTAGAAATGCTTATCCATGCTAGCGGGAAGGACACATTTAGGTTAGCAATGCTTAGCCATGCTAGACATGTTTATCCGCTTTTAACCAAGAGAGCTATGTTTAGCTTTGATGCTTAGCCGATGGGGTTTGAATGATGTGACAGCATCATTTATCCGTGTTGCTTACTTGAGAATACATATTTGCATACGAAGTGGAATTAGTATCCACAATCTAGTCTATACCTTGTTATTTTAGGGTAAAAACAAATGTACTGCAAAAGATTACTTTCAGGTAGGTTCGAAAGATCAAGTTCGAACATGACGATCCTAAACCAAGAATTGGCCGCTCACGTCAAGCTTCGATCACAAAGGTGGAGAAGATTTGGGAGGTATTAGGGGAGTGAAGCAAAGAAGGTTGAGAAATTTCAGTGTGATGAGTACAAAGTAGTTAATATCGTGTATCGGTATCGTATCGGCGAGGTGTGATACACCTAGACAAATGATTATATCGAATTTTATCGACGATACACAATTAACTTTTGAATTTAATATTTATAGGTAGATGTGCATTATGTTACTCAAAGTTTTAGTGAAAGGCATTTATAATGTAAAAACTCAATTAAGCTAGTTTTACTTTATAACCTAACATCCTCAAACATAGAATTTGAATGGGAAGAAATTTAAAAAAACAAAAAACAAAAAAAAATTATTAATAAATACATTTACATCTTTACCAATATTATCGGCCGATACGGCGACCGATATATCGGTCCGATACGGACGATATAATCGAAATATTCATGTATCGCCAATATTTTACATATCGTCTAGGTTAAAGAATGATACACGATAAGTTACGATATTATTGGTCGGTACGACTGATATTAACTATATTGGATGAGTAAGCGTAGTGTGTGATATGAATGGATTATCTCTGGGATGAATTGCTAATTTTGTATATCTTAGTTTTATCTTAGTTCTCATTGTTCTTGTTTCGAATATGAAGCCATCTATTTATATTTGGAGGAGACACATTGATTTCTCTTAAGTGGTGGAAGTTACAAATTTTTTTTGGAGGAGTAACGATTTTGGAGATTAGAGCATGTCCGAAAAATAGGGAAGACTTGTATAACCACTACTTCTCGTGCTATCAACTGTCTTTAACTGTCACACTACTTGTTACCTTCTTGTTTGTGGATGTGTTTCCACAACGCACGATTGTCGTAGACCGCCAGACCAATACCCCAATGATAATCCCCCCATGTGTTGTATTTGATATCTCGTGAAAATAATGGAGTCATGGACTATAACTTTGCTTTAATTCAAGTCAAGGACTTGCTAGGTCAGTGAGGCAAG
>JAJJMC010008892.1:0-11887 GCA_023531435.1 Papaver californicum
GAAAAAAATATCGAAATCCAATTTGGGGCTACTTATCACAATCGGTAATGTGTATAAAATTTAAACTATCGACTGAGATTGTATAAAATGTTGAAATTTTTCATAAATAGAAGAAATCCAATTTGGGGCTACTGATCACAATCGGTAGTTCTAGAAATTCGTAAACTACCGATTGTTATTCTACAAAATGTTAAAATTTTACAAAAAAATTCGTTTTCCAATTTGGGGCTACTTATCATAATCGGTAGTTTACAATATCTTAAAACTACCGATTAAGATTTTATAGAATTCTAAATTTTTAGAAAAAAAATCTAAATCCAATATGGGGCTACTTATCATTATCGATAGTGTATATAAATTTATCAACCGATTATTAGTATCCAGGAGTTTTGAGACAAAAAACGAATTCAAATTTGTGGAAAATTATATCGGTAGTTTGTATTGTGTTAACTACCGATAGTCTTTGAATCGGTAGATGTGTTAGTCATATATCTACAGATTGTCATACGCTGATGGAATTAAATACATGCTAATTTTGTCTTCCAACTAGTATCTTCTTTAATCGTCCATGGGACCCCTCTGCAATACTTGTTGCCTCGTTCTTGAAGTGTTGATATTCATATATCCTTATGCGGTCCTAACCATTGTGATTTGTAATACTTAACTGCTTTGGGGTAGTCCTTGTCCCATTCATCCTCAAACTTCTTCAAGTTGTATTCATAATCTTCCTCCGTTATCGACCAAACTATCTTATCCCATGCTTTTTGAAATAAAGACCACTTCATTCCATCCCCGACCCACTTTTCTTCGGCCAACCTTTTCTCTTCTTTTTCTTCTGGACGGTTAGTTTACTAATACGTTCATCCTCTTCCTTTGACCTCTTGGTACCTTTTTTTCATTTTTTTCTTGGATATGATTCTGCAATTGACTTTGATATTACATTAAATGTGCCACG
The DNA here is from genome assembly GCA_023531435.1 of Papaver californicum. NCBI lineage: Eukaryota > Viridiplantae > Streptophyta > Magnoliopsida > Ranunculales > Papaveraceae > Papaver > Papaver californicum. The sequence continues at coordinate 956 of JAJJMC010008892.1, forward strand.
TACAAAGAAAATTCTGGGCTTCCGGAAACACTACCTTTATTTCATTCATCAAGCCTGTATCGTTATCCTCTACAATAACCCTTGGAAAATTCTCTCTATTATAGATCGACCTCAACGTTTGCAACATCCAAATGAAACTCACATCGTTCTCAGCATCCATCAAACCCTAAGCCGCAGTAAATGTGCATTTGTCCGAAGTGTGGCAAACGATGTTCAACAACGGCATGTTGTACCTGTTTGTCTTGTAAGTAGCATCTATCAACAAAATTTGATGAAAGCATTGAGCCAATTGGATCATCTCCGGATATGCCAAGAAAATATGAATCACCTTACCATCCCTTTCTTCTCTCCTCAACGTGTAATTATGTTTTTCGGCTAACCACTCTGATTGTTGCATAACCATTCTACCATCCCATTCCATCCTTTTGATCGTTGCTAGCGCCGAATAAATGGTAGACAACGAGGACAAGTTGTTGGGATCGTCCGCCTTTATCTTAGAAAGGATTGAACTCGCTTTCATTACGGTCCTCATAGACTTCACCTTCTCCATTTCATGTGGTTTTAACTTGGCAATCATTACGTGTCCAACAAGATTTTCCAGATCTTCGTGGTTGTGACGACCATTAGAAACTCTATGCATTTTCCATAAATGTCCATACTTACCTACGGGCTTGTGGAAGATAATCTTAAATGTGCATCCAATCTTCTTTGAATTACCTCGGTATATCCTATCCGTCTTCTTTACGTATTTTTATCATTCTTTCACATATGACTCTTTCGCTCGCCACCTCTCTCACAAATCATTTCAAATCGATCACGTTTCACGCAATTGTTCTGAACAACAACGCAAATCTTCTCTTTAGCCTTCTTATGATGCCATTCCTTTGCCTCCGCATTACTTACAAATGACTTAATACGCATATAACATAACAAATATTATAAGACTAACTATATAACATACATTGAAAGAACAAGTTAAGAGTGGGTATGTAGATTACCAAATCATTTGCATAGTGTATGGAAGTATCAGGACCTTCATATGCAACATGATTAACCCATTCAATCATCTACGTAAAAAAGCAATGAGTTAGACAATAGTAATCGCAGGTTATTTAGGTTCACTTTCCCCCGATTACGAATAATCGATAGTTATTAATAAACTCGTGCTACCAATCATTTATAATCGGTAGGTAACATGTATTCCTAAACTACCGATTGTAACATGCAAATTAACTAAAGTCATGTCCACAAAAACAAGTATACCCGGTGGTTTAATTTGTTACAAACTACCGATTAATGACAATCGGTAAATAACGTGTATTCATTAATTACCGTTTGGAAAATTTGCAAAATATTATCTTTGTATGTTTGGATAGATTCAGTTTTGGGGCGACTAGAGCGGAAGAACTCAAGTCATGTACACATATAATCGTAGGTTTAGTGACTAACCCAACTACCGATTATATTATAGTCGGTAGGTAACTATTTGACATTAACTACCGATTCAAAAGTTTACAAAATAATAACTTTGGAGGTTTGGCCAAAAATCAATTTGGGGCGACTAACTTAATCGGAAGTTAAAAAGTTCTCCTAAACTACCGATTGTAAAAATATATTCAAGAAAATACAATTTGGGGCGACTACATAATCGGTAGTCAATTAGTCTTCCTAAATTACCGATTATGTTAACAAAATTTCAAAAAAAGAAATACAATTTGGGGATTTTGTATAGTCGGTAGGTGTAATCTTCACGAGACTACTCATTGGTCTATCTTTTCGGAACAGACGTGTAATCGGTAGTTTATGAAGTAGCTTCAACTACCGATTATGGTACGTCCATGGCATTTAATGCATGCAAAAATGAATATTTTTTGTTGCCGATCACATACAAACACATACAAATTGGGTTTTGAGCTTCTTAACACAATACCTGATTGTTTGATGCATTATAATCTTTATTTTGAAGTGATTCATCGTCTAGGTTTTCTTCCACACCAAAATTTGGATTATCCAACAAATAACCCAAATCGTCGTCTTTAAACGTGTTTTAACCTTCAATACTATGATCTTCATGTTCAATCTTACCCTCTTCCTCGTACCCATCCATGTTTATGATTGAATTTGGTCAAAATTTGATTTCCCAAAAATTCTTCTTATTCTTCTTCCTCTCTAACACACTCTCTATTCTACACTACAACTAAAACTCAAATTCATCATTTAACACTAACTATAACTAAATTAATCAACTAATTAATCAATATTAACACTAATTAATCAAGGGTAGATTAACCATTATAGAAAATAGATGGATAAGGGATGTATTGAAATTACTTCAAAATGACCCTATTTTATCTTATTAGTCGCCCCTAATTAGTTTGAGGTGGCCCTCAAATTCTCCAGGCTAATTAACGATAAAGCTTTCCCTCAAAGTGCAATGATCTTAGACACCACTCAATGTACATTGAGGAGAAAATATAAGCGGTGACATAATTCCAAACACAAACCCATACCAATACCAAGGAGATCGAGTGGATGATTACTGCTAGGTAACTACTACTAAAATTTGCATGTTGGCCTCCTAAGTGGTACAATATGTAACTAACCATTGGATAGTGATAGAAAGATGATTTAAGAATTGTAAATGCAAAATAAAATGATCAAGAACTTTGTAAAGAATCTGTTCTTGATTGAGAACAGTGAAGAACAATCGTATTTCAATTTGATTCAACTTACTTACAGAAACACTTTCTTGAATTCTATTTGTACCCTAACAGTTCATGAAACAAACTAGAGGAAGCTAACGTACACTTTGTCATTAATGCTAACGTATATATTGCTAACGTTAACATGGACCAACTCATACTAACTAACCAACGTAGACTAACCCAGACTAACTCAGATGCTCTGGCAGATGGGATTAAAGGTGTAAGAGAGGTGTAGACATAAGATGTGTAAATCATATGATTCGGCTATGTTGCATTCATCTCATTTGCGGTGTTTTACTTGTAGAGGTTTTTATTTGTCACCAACTTTAAATCCTTTGATTTCTTCAGCAAATTCATTAATTTTCTCAAGTTTTCATTTACATCTCAAGGATAGATAAATAAAAACATTTTATATATAGTTAGAACTTAGAACCATATTCATAGATGTCGAAATAATGACACATCCAGAAATAAAAGGAAACAAGCTCCTGATAGACTACCAAACAAGCTCTGTAGCTGTAGTAGTACATGACCAGTTGGGTTCAATCCAAGTACAATATAAATGTTTTTTTGGTGCTGTAAAAACTTGAAGAAGAGTACTGATCAGTACTGCCACTTAGGAAGAGTGTCTGATACCTACAGGTATCAAGCGAGAAGAAAACTATCCGATTGTCGTGTAATCTTGGGAAGTATATTTTGTTTCTCATGCGCCTAACTGGAGCGATTGCTGCAATGCAACAACTATGACTCACGAACAACATATGTTTCCCTAAATCTTTAACTTCAACCCACGCCAGCTTCCTAGTCTTTTTAGGGGTATGTAGCTTGAAGATCTGAACCGGCCTCATCTTATTAAGAGGTGTTACAAATACAGAGAGAAGCTGTCCTTCACATTCCACCAAGAAACTCTGACGGTAACAAGTACATGCCGGTACTATCTTTTCAAGAACTATCCACCTGCAGCGCAAATCGAAAACTCCTAAAGTTCCTAGTGTACCCAAGCAGTAGAAACGCCCGCCGTGGAAAACTGGATTAGTTCGACACAAATGAAACTCCGAGCACTCTTCCTCGTAAGTGCACATCTCCTCATGGTGAGTATGCCAAAAATTATCTCCCCTTGAGATGAAGGAGGTGAAAACACTGCCGCAATAAAGACTGCCGATGGCAAACACTTTACAGTCAGAAGAAGTAGGTACGGACGAGAATGATATACCCTCGACGTCTTCCCAACGTGCTCTCATCTTCGGAAGTCTTACAGTATCTCTTGTAAACGGATTGAAAAAGAATAACAAGTTTGTTTCGCATGACGACATTAGTAGCCAACCACCGTTCGAGCAAAGAATCGTAGCATCTAATAAAGATTCAGAGAGGTTCATGAAATATGTCTCATCATTATGCATTGGATTTATGAATCTGTACACACACTCTTCATTGTTTTGATGTAAAATCAGCCATGGAGATAAAGATGTAGTAGTATGTGATGAGATCTCTCGTGTGCGCACATTAGAAGTTACTGATCGATGTGTTTTACAGACTGCTCGGAAATGTAAGTAATCTACAGTATGTAGATAACTTGCAATCAACTCTATGATGTCCATATCAAGACTATCCCAGCTGGTTCCTGGTTTTACAATTTCAGTTCCTCCTTCATTCTTCTTCTTCTTGTTGCAGTACTCCTTTTTATCATTATTACCTTGTACGCGAGTTTTAATGTTTGGTTCTGCTTCTACATTAACTTTACAATTTCCTTTGATATAACTTGTAGGCATTGCCAACCATTCTGCCTGCTCGAAGCATCGTTCCATAGAATTTGAGAATGCTATATCAAAGGATATAGTATTATCTTCTGGATCAAATAAATAGACTGTTTTATCTTCCGGCAGTGTGAAATACACATGTCCTCGTGTAAGTCCCAAATCAGCTGCACAACATGAAGCCGTAGTCCATCCTCCAAGAAATAGAACATGATCCACCAAACTTTTAACCTTTTCGAGAATCATGGAAGAAAAATTCATCCTAAACACTTGAAAACTAGTAATATCCTCATAACACCGAGGTCGAATTGTCATAGAACAATGATGATAGTCTACAACAACGACAAATAGTTCATCACGTGATACCATTAGATTTATTCTACGGTCAGAACTAGTGTCTTGTCCTTCTACTGGAACTGAGGTTATGGTTTGAGAGAGAGACATTTCGTCATTAGATACAAGTTGTTTTTCAAAGACAATCAGATGAATGTGCTTGTAATGTCTGCCCACAAGATGCAACTTTCCTTTGAACCAAGTTATGGAATCAGGAATTAATTCGGGTAGCATCTGACGTCTCCATTGCTTGTCTCCAGGGCGGCAAAACACGATGATGTTCTCAACGATGAACTCATTATAAAGATCTTTAATTAGAGTAAGGAGGAAGAAAACCACAGAATCATTGTTAATGGTTGGAGGTGCAGATAACACACCATCTCGCACACCACCATCATCAGCATAAGTTTTCATCCAGCTGCGTAGAGAAGGTAACCATATTTTCTTCAAGGATACAGGATTCCACAAAAAACAATCCCCGTATTTCAACCTCCATGATTCGGGGTACTGTTGTCCATTAAGATGACAATGTACAATCAACCATCCTTGATGAGACGGTGAGTGAAAATACCTAAACCATGCAGGATTCATCTCTGGTATGTTTCTTTTGTGTGTTCTATTGTACGGTGATCTCTCAAATAAATTATAGAAAATCTGTTCCTCTTCTTTTCCATGATCAGCAAATACAATCCATGGGGCTGCCGTAGGAACATCATCTGGTAGACAATGATTTTTCCTCGACGAGAAAAAAGTATTGTAAATAGACAAGAAAAAGGATTTCGCCATGGGAACTACTGGGAAATTCATGATTAAGATTTAATGAGACACTCTTTAATACAAGGAGGTCTATAGTATATATATTAGAAGCAGATGGGGCTGGTATTTATAGAAATAAAGAGGAGGGAATGGATCAATTTTGTTTAAGGCTAGGAATTAGAATCCAATTAATATAAGGATTCCAAAAACCGTTGGAAAATGGATTAGAAACTGGACCGTGACACTCCAACTTTAATCCTTTTTCCAGTTATCACGGTGGGGGATCATTGAATAAGCTCTGGAGATTACGCGTTCACAGGTCTCTTTTTGAGACTTTGAGTTTAGGCTCCAACAAAACCAAATTTACCCGATATGTCGATTTTTAAGTGCATTAATTAGGTCTCCGAGAGATGTTGCCTTCCGAACGTTTAAATCGATTCCATCAAATTAAGCTGGCGAATTTGATTAGGGGCAACTTTTTTAAAGACATCCAATGGAAGTGGCATGGAAGTGGCTAGGGGGTGATCTTGGGAATGTAAAAATACTGAAATACCCTTTCACTTATTAAATAATTAAAATAAAACCGTTCACTAATAAAAGTTTAAACCTAAACCAAAAATCTAAGATGTTATAATCGGTAGTTTCGTGTTTATTTTAACTACCGATTATTTTGTTGTTATTCATTGTCCCTGAACTTCAAGCTTAATCGGTAGTTATGTATAGTCATAAACTACCGATTGTGTTACTGGAAAAAATTTAGTGGTAATCGGTAGTTTCGTATAGGGTTAAACTTCGGATTATGCAAGTTAGTTATACTCAATAACATCGGACACAATCGATAGTTATTGTTACACCTTAACTATCGATTATTCGACTGGATCCAAAATTACACATAATCGGTTGTTAATCTTTTATGTAACTACCGATTATAGTGTGTCCATGTGCACAATCGGTTGATAATGTAGAGAGTGTGCTACCGATTAGGCACAATCGGCAGTTTAGTTGATTTTTTACCTACCGATTATGAACATAGGGTGAACAACGTGATTCAATTAGTTGAACGTAAAATCATTTCATTTAATGGAAAAGGCATACATGTAACATTACAGGAAATGAAATACAATAAATCAATAAGCATATAGGTGGAAATCGAACAAGGTACTTTCTTGCATTATCCGATAGCAATCCTCATGCATAAAATTCTCCCTATGCTTTCTGAAATATTGCTCGAGAGCCATCACCCACTGAAAAAACAAATCAGTTATAAGTTTCCACGCTTGAAAACTCTTTTTAATGAACGACTTATTAACATAAAACACTTACTCTTTCCACAGGCGATTCGGTGGGAAGAGCTCGGTGTCTCAGTCTCATTTCCTCTTTCAAGTTGTCCAACCGTGCAGACAACACCTCATACCTTCTCCGTATGCCTCCGGGAGTCCTTTGATTTTCATTTCCGTTTAATGCCACATAAATCTGAAACACACGCTGCCACCAAGGATCGGTGTTATGATCCGCCATCCAATTTTCATTAGTGGCTCGGTTATTGCTGTTCCAAAACGCAGTTTCGTACTCGTGCTCCATGATCGTTACCCACGATCTAATAATATTCACATCTTCATAATTGGTGTATTGAAGAGCCATTCAAAATCAAATGTGAGAATGAGAATGAGATTGAAAGGGATAGGGAAGATTGATGTGTTTTAGAATAGTGGTAAAAAGTGTTCGTTTCTCGAACTTGTGAAGGTAATGATTTTAGAAACTAATTGACTTAATCTAATTAAATAAAATCCAGGAATAAAGTAAAGCAAAATAAACTAGAGATGATATATGGAAAATATGGAGAAAACCATGAATCAGGAATCAGTTATTTCCAACAATTTATGTGATTAATCATGCAATTCTTTTAAATAAATTAAGCTCAAATATTGCCAAAATAGGTATTTATGCAAACAAGCATGGGACATCAGAGGTTGTCAACCCAGCATGACCCATCAAACAAAAACATCACTACTGAATGAAAACCGTTTTTCTATTTCAAAACTATGCAATTTTAACAAGTAAAGAATTGTAAATAATTATTTAAAAATAGTCCACTGGATCGACCTGGGTCTTTGTACTTAAGGGCCGTACTACTTTGTATAATTGAACTTACATGACTAGCTAGAAAAGCTTTCTTATGTATGCTAAGTTTTCGCTTTCGCGTACACATGTCCTTAAGAAACTTGGAATAAGAAGGAATCTGCCTAATTGCATCTAATAATAGAAGGTTGATGGTGACTTTCTTAAAAACTTCCATTATTTCATTAAAATTGGATTCCTTCCTAGTATGTGCTAACAACCTTGGGTATGGGGCTCTAGGCATGAAATCAGTTCTCTGAGGGGTTGCCTCAGGCTCGTCAGAGACTTTATCAGTTTCTTCAACTATTGGGTCAGGATGAACTACAGTTTGTTCACTAACGGGCCTAGTTACCTTGTTATCCACTACCTTACCATTCCAGAGGGTCGTAATTGCATTCACGTGACTGGATGATTTCTCCCCAGTCGACATTTCATTGACTCCTCTAGGATTGGGTTCGGATTGACTAGGGAACCTACCAGGTTCTCGCTCTCTCAGAGCCGCAGCAATGTCACTAACTGAGGTTTGTAAACTAGAAATAGCTCTTTCTATGCTCTGGAATCTCTGCTCATACTTATCGTCATTCTTGGGCTGAGTTGGACCAGCCGAATTCTTATAACTGAAGCCTGGAGGACCTTTAGCATTACTAAACTGACCTTGAGCCTGGCCTTTCGACCAGGAAAGGTTCGGGTGGTTTCTCCAGCCAGGGTTATAAGATTCCGAATACGGGTCGAACTTTCTATGGTTATCAAATCTAGTGTTATCATAAAGAGAAAAAGCCTGCTTTTCGAATTGGTTGGGCTCTGAACTACTAGCTTGATTCATTTCGACCAGTTCTATCCTTCTAGATAAGGCTTCTATTTGGGCCTTTGGATCAAAAGATCCTTCTACCCTATTAACATTTCCTCTTCCTAGAAGAATTATTCTTTTTGTCTCCTTAATGCTCTCCCACTGCTGGGTCTTTTCGGCGATGTCACTTAGAAGTTTCATCGCCTCAGCAAGAGTCTTACTGTCGAACCCTCCGGTTGACAAAGACTCGACCAAGGTTATAGATGCGTAGTCCAAACCCTCATAGAGGATCTGAACTAGCCTTAACTCCTCTATTCCGTGGTCTGGGCATTGGGACAATAAGTCATTGAACCTTTCTACATACACATACAGATACTCTCCCTCTAGCTGGGAAAACGTGCATATTTTCTGCCTAACAGACGAAATTTTGTTCCTAGGGAAGAACTTCTGAATAAAGGATGAAGTAAGTTGGGCATAGGTTTCAATTGACTGAGGAGCCAAGAGGTATAGCCACGACTTGGCTTTGTCTCTTAGTGAAAAGGGAAATAGTCTGAGTTTAATAAACTCGTCATTCAAGTCTCTAATCCTGATTGTGCTACATATTTCCTCGAATTCCCTAACATGAAAATAGGGATTTTCGTTTTCTTTTCCTAAGAATAATGGAAGCATCTGGATGATTCCGGGTTTCAGTTCGTAGCTCGCTTCAGTAGCGGCTAACTTGATGCAAGATGGACGTGAGGTCCGGGTCGGATTCAACAAATCCTTCAGAGATGTCATTGCTGACACGGTCTCGGGAGTGACTAGTTCACTCTCAGTTGGATTCTCAAGGTTAAGGTGAACTACCAGTCTTCCACTAATTAACCTACCTTGAGGGTCTCTATCCCAAGTTCGCCTTAAGGGCGTTCTTGGCATGCAAAAAATAAATCCTAACAAGCAATTAATCAAACACAATCGTGCCCTGGCTCAACCAAATCAAACCTAAATCTAGCAAACAACAAGCATGATGGTTCCACTTAGATTGTTTCTAGACCAGCTTCTATTCTTTCAAAAGGCAACTGGCTACAATTTTAGCAAACCTCTTAGAACGATCCGAATTAGATTAAGTCGAAGAGAAACATGATAAGCTCTAAGGAGCTTTGATAACCCTGTCTCTTTGGCACTTTTCCCTGGGTTACAAGGCGGCTCTAATCAACTTGAAATAATCTTCCTGAACTTCGAGTTAGGCTAATAAAGTAACCAGTACAGTCCTTTTGAACGATTTTCCAATAAGCTCGATACCCTATAGGTCTCTTTCTAGTCAAGATTTTAGGCTTAGGTTCACGTAGGTTTCGTTTTCCTAAAGCGGGCAAGAAGGAGACGGTGATGAAATCCGAAACCTTATCTTGTATGGCCAGGCCTTGCCCTTTACTATGCAAAAATTAAAGTCCGTATTCAGTCCTCAGCATATATGCATACAAAGGCGTCTAGAAAACCCACTGACAGGAGATTCGTGGGTTGGTCGAAGCTTACTTCCCGTACCAGACGGGCGATGAACCGTTGAAGTCGACTCGGGCCACTAATATCCTTTTCAATAGTGTGCGAACCCGAGGGGCCGAGACAATATCGTAATTGTCGTCCTTCCCTGCACACAGTTTGATATTTAAAACTACCCTTCCGTAGGGTTTAAAAACAATAAAATGTCCAAAAATGTCCAAAAGAAAGTCCAAAAAGTGTCCGAAAATAAAAGAAAAATTACAGAAATAATAAAAACCCTAATAAAATTTTCTAAACGAATTAAAACTAATTAAAATAAACTAAAAATCTAATTAAGAAAAATAAAATCTTCGATCTTCTTTTTCGTTCTTTAAGCTTTTCCCTTTAACTCCAAGTCTCTAGCTTTAATTCCAAAACTTTGGCTTATTCCCTTTCGATCCAAAATTCAACCTGTACCAAAAAGAGAAATACCAAAAGAAACGTAAAATAGAACAAAGTAAAATAATAAAACTAAAAATAAAAACCTAAAAATAAATCTAAAACCCTAAACCTAAAAACAAGTCCGCGTCGGCGGCGCCAAAAATTGATGTGTTTTAGAACAGTGGTAAAAAGTATTCGTTTCTCGAACTTGTGAAGGTAATGATTTTAGAAACTAATTGACTTAATCTAATTAAATAAAATCCAGGAATAAAGTAAAGCAAAATAAACTAGAGATAATATATGGAAAATATGGAGAAAACCAGGAATCAGGAATCAGTTATTTCCAACAATTTATCTGATTAATCATGCAATTCTTTTAAATAAATTAAGCTCAAATATTACCAAAATAGGTTTTTATTCAAACAAGCAGAGGTAAATCACAAGCATGGGACATCAGAGGTTGTCAACCCAGCATGACCCATCAAACAAAAACACCACTACTGAATGAAAACCGTTTTTCTATTTCAAAACTATGCAACTTTAACAAGTAAAGAATTGTAAATAATTAATTAAAAATAGACTTACC
>JAJJMC010008893.1:0-21280 GCA_023531435.1 Papaver californicum
CCAGATGTGCTACCATATGAAGGACAAAACCACACCAATCAGTCTAGTGCATCACCTGGAATATACTAAAGGTGGCGTCGCATTGGCTGCCATTGAAAACGGATGCTGTAAAGCCTGCACCAAGGGAAATAGTCGAGGATGTCTGCACAAAGCCTGTGCAATCGATATCGTAGCAACCTGTACTTTGGTAATTGTCAGCCTGAAAAAAAGAAGATTATTTGTACTTAAAAATATTACGTACCTAGTCGACCACTTAAAGATCTGGCTATTAAGGGCAATGATATTTTGATAGATCAAAGATCGATTTCCTGAAATATCACTTAAAATTAATATAAACAAAGTGCATGGTACTTACTGTCCAAGCTACAAAGAACCTTGGCTCGTTGTCACCGTACATGCTTGGGTTGACCTTATCAAAAACATATTCAGAAAAGTTACTGGAAGATATCTTAAAATCATTTATTTAAAAAAATAACAGTTTAGTTTTGGACCCTACTTACTTGCCATCCGGCTTCAATAGCTTCTACAGCATCATGACTTGTATCCCAAATTTGTGATGTACTAAGTTCCCCCGGTTCAGTCAGGGGTTTCTAAATGTTTATATTTGCTTGTGCTCCTCGAATATCTTCGCTGGAACAACTAATTGCTGCATGCTACAATAACGTGATGATTTTCAAAACTAATTATACCACACATGCATGCATATCAAAAAGTTATAGGAAGTATATATGTATATATACCTCGACTGGGTTTTGAACTTCTTGGTCGTTTTTCCATGCCTGCACATGACCGTTATCTGAAAAATGTCTATGGGGAAGCATTGTCTTTAAACTACTAATATTTCTAGACCTTATTATAGGAATTGTTCTTTCCGGGCATGTCCCGTACTTATGCCAAGGCTGTGTAAGATTCATTCTCCCCAAGTCACTTGACTGCATTCATATAGGGTATGAAATTGGTTTCATCTGTTTCATGACAGTAAATAAGTAACAAATTTTTTAAGCATACACAAAAAAATAAAAAGGGAAAAAAATAAAAAGTTCTGATATAGAAAATAGATATCATGATATACCTGTATTGTATGATTTTGGAATAAGGGATTACGGAAAGCAGGTTGTTTGTATATGTCATAACAATCAATGATCTCTTCATTGTCACCCTACAAGTTATACATGAACGAAAATTTAAGAACAAGTAGTACATCTACAAATAAAAATTGGTACAGAAAAAAAAAAAATTGGTACAATTAAACATAAATGATTAGATATATATATATATATATATATATATATATATATATATATACATATGACCTTAATAGTTTTGATTATTGTTCTTCCCTCAACTGATTCATGATCCGAAAAGCAAGTGAAACCTACAAAAAGGACTGCAGCAGAAAAGAAAAAGAAAAACCAACCCAAAGCTAGGATTCACCATTATATATAAGAGATTTTTTTTATTACTTTGATTTATAAGGGAGGTGATGAAGTTTATTGAACAGGATTACTAGTATGATGGGGCTATATATATATATATATAAATTTAGATTTTCTCTTAGTTTTGACGTTCTGTAATTAAAATATGTAAATTTACTTTATAAATAGTTGTAATTTAATTTGTTTCCATATATATATATATAACAACCGAATTTAAAAATCTACTATTGTTGGGAGGTGTACACGAGTTACATTTCCGAAAGCAGGAATTGAGGGTAGAGAGCAATATGATTGCCTCCTCAAATATTGAAAGAAAAAGATGGCAGGAGTGCCATGTTTGTCACGGGAATACTAATTTCTACTTGTGATAAGAAAAGTTTGTTGGGTAAAGGTGGAACCTCTGAACCATCTAAGTGGTCAAGTTTCGTAAAAACCTGACGTGAAAAAAAAAACGGCCGAAAGGAGCCTTTGAATCTATGATGATCAAGCTTCAAGGCAAAGGTGAACATGTATCCACTGAAAAAAAAAGAGAACTAGGTATGCTAGCAGACTACTAAGCTAATAAGAACCAAAGAAGATAGAAGACTAGTCGAGATACTGAGACGAGATCCCGAAGAAACTACAACACGAGCATAAGCAAAAGATGAACGAGAGATTGGGTGTAGATCGAAATCCGATAGCTAAGCCATTACAAATTAAGAGGGGGTGTTGGAATTTTGTAATTTGCAATTGTCTAGAATGGTCTAGACAAGTCTAATAATGTGTTAACTAGTTGGTTTGTTTGATAAATGTGAACAAGGATACGAGAAATCTAGAGTTAGCTAGAGTAAGTCAGTTTGTAATGTGAACTAAGATGGGTGTCGGTCAAAAAAGAACAATCTAGAGCAATTAGGAGTTTGCTTAGTTCGGTTGTAAAGGGTCAACTAGGTTGTGTCCTAGTCGATTGAACTAAGCCTATAAATAGGCAGAAGTGTAACCATTTGTATAAGTGAGCAAAAACATACTGATAACAGTGAGTTTAAGAGAGAAACAATCGCTCCAATTGCTAATTCACTAGGAGCTCTGTATCAGCAACACTAATCACTATGCTCATACATCTCCATAGTTGTTCTATCATATTATGAGAGTCTCAGATTCACACTACAGCTTCAGTAAAATCTAAATTACATTCTGTCAAGATAATTGAGAAAGTTTGGTCTTGAATCAAAAACAATAACCTGATCCCTACTTTGTAAAGAAACATTCTACAGCGCTTAAACTTTGCACTCTTCTACAAGATATCTCATTCCACAGTTGTGAATAATGTGAAAGATTCTGTTTTTAGACTTCACAATACTAGGAATTGTGTCATCAAAATAATTCCTCACAGCCCCAAATTTCTGCCATAGTGTTGTCGGAGAAAAATAAACTTAAAATGTATTTTGGTCTTGGTAGGTATGGACCTTAGGACCTAGAAGTCACTAAGGGACACTAGTTTATTTTTCACTATTGTGAATGAAGAACCTTTAGTCCCACATTGGAGAAACTAGAGATGAGTCCTCTCTTTATTACCACAAAAAATGCAACTAAGGGAGGGCCCTTAGGGTTTAGAAGCTTTTGTGGTTGGGGGAGGACTAAGGCAATAGGCTAGTTGGAGCAAAACATACTTTTCACACATGTGCGGTGCTTCGCACCGAAACTTGCGTGCTTGAGTGCTTGCGTGCCTGTGGCTACTGCTGCGGGAATGAGTATGCTTGCGGGCGCGGGCGTAGCTTAGGCTGCGGGCTAACCAAGACTTACGTTTTTGCGCAACTGTGTGTTTATTTACCTTCTATTGTCTTGTTGTTAAGTTCTTGAGGGTGATTAGTATTGTGCTTATACTAATCATAACGGACAGTTCTATCCTAGACACATCTCCTATGTTGGGGTATAGCATCTCTCATTATTGAGGAGTACCCGAGGACTATTGTGTTAAGGAAAATTTGCTGAGCAGGTGGCTCTGTCCTTGTGTGTGCATCAACATCAGAGTGTATATCATTTCAATGATTTTCTAACGTTAACAATTTTCTCTGTTTAGTTTTATTTCCATTGTTGCAGAACCAACAATCTTAACACAATAGCTATTTCTTCTGTTTCAATGGCTAAAAGTGATGTAGACAGACCACAAAAATTCAATGGAAAAGATTTCAAAAGATGGCAATCCAAGATGTTGTTCTTTCTAAGTTTTCACATGCTTCATGAATTAGTTCTGAAATCTTTTGATGAGAGTTTAAATGATGCGGGAAATGAAAGAGAGTTTGAAAGTTGTAGTAGACAGAACTATATGGCCAAAAACCATATTCTGAACTGTTTAGAAGATGCACTTTATGATTTCTATAATGCAAAGAAAACTTTTCTGCGTGTGACTTATGGGTTGACTTATAAGCAAAATATGAAGCGGAAACTGCTGGTAGTAAGAAGTTTTTGGTAGCCATGTTCCTTGAATACAAATGACAAATGACAAATCTGTAGTTGACCAATTCCTTGAACTTCAGCGCATTATCAATGAAATTATTGCTGAAGGTATGGTGATTGATGAAATGTTTCAAGTGTCTGCGGTAATTGAGAAATTACCTTCTTCATGGTTTGAATACAAACGAAGACTGAGACATGAAACTGGTGAAGTCAGTATGGTTGAATTGGGTAAGAAGATTCAAGTGGAGGAATTATTGTGTTCAAAAGACAAAAATATATCTTCCGCAAGGGACAAAAATATATCTTCCGCAATCCTGGACAGCAGCAACCGCAAGCCTGGTCCGCACAAGAAAGGTACTTTTCCGAAACCCAAATCTGGCATTGGTAAAATTAAAGGTGCATGTTATGTTTACGGAATTCCTGGCCATATGGCAATGCATTGTAGAAAACTCAAGGACTTTAATAACAAGAAAAACAATGCTAATTTGGTTGAAACCAACAAGATCGAGTTTTCTGGCACGGTGTCTGAAATCAATTTGGTAACCAATGTGAGAGACTGGTGGGTAGACTCTGGTGCTACCAAACATGTCTGTGGAAACAGAGATATGTTCACCTCCTATCAGAAGGTAGGGGAAGGAGAAAAACTCTACATGGGTAACTCGTCCGCAGCATAGGTTGCGGGAAAAGGCAAGGTTGGGCTAAAGCTCACTTATGGCAAAACTCTCACATTGAATGAAGTTCTTCATGTTCCGGACATCTGCAAAAATCTTGTATCTTGTGGTGTATTAGATGATAAGGGCTTTAAACTTGTTTTTGAATCTGGGAAAGTTATTGTTACTAAGGGTAAAGATTATGTAGGAAAGGGTTATAAGACTAAGGGTCTTTACAAACTGAATGTAACCTCTGTTGAAATGAAAAAATTTGATTCTTCTTATGTTTGCGTATCATCGAATGTTTGGCATGGTAGACTTGGTCATGTAAACTATAAATCAGTGAATAAACTGGCTAGCATAGGATGCATACCCAAATTTAGTTTGGAAAATGAACATAAATATGAAATATGCGCAAATCAAAATATGCTAAAAAATCTTATAAGAAAAATATTCAGAGAAATTCTAAACCCTTAGAATTAATTCATTCAGACCTAGTTGACATGAAATCAGTTCAAACTAGAGGTGGTAAAAAATGGTTTGTCACATTTATAGATGATTGTACGAGGTACTGTCACATATATTTACTTAAAGGTAAGGATGATGCCTTAGAAGCCTTTAAGATATATAAACTAGAAGTTGAAAACCAAATGAGTGCTACCATCAAAACTGTTAGGTCTGACCGTAGTGGTGAGTATGTAATTCCTATAGGAGATTTTTGCATAGAACACGGCATTATACATGAAGTAACCCCTCCTTATTCACCACAATCTAATGGTGTGGATGAACGGAAAAACCGAACCTTAAGGAGATGATGAGTGCCATGTTAATTAGTTCAGGACTACCTGCAAACTTGTGGGGGGAGGCCGTCTTCTCAGCTTGTTATGTCTTGAACAGAGTACCCTTTAAAGGATCAGACAAAACTCCGTATGAGTTATGGAAAGGTAGACAACCTTCTTATGCATACTTTAAAGTGTGGGGGTGTTCGGCTAAGGTGTCCATTCCTCCACCTAAGAGAACCAAGATAGGACCCAAAATTGTTGATTGTGTCTTCATAGGGTATCCTGAACATACTATTGCATATAGGTTTATGGTGGTACGTTCTGAAATATCTGAAATTGGTATGAATACGATTATGGAATCTAGGGATGTTGTGTTCTTTGAAAACGTTTTACCTTTGAAATCTGAATCTCGCATGATATGTGTTGATCCTCTAGATGTCCCTTCTACTAGTCAGACATTACCTATATAGGAAGATGAATTTGAGCCTAGAAGATGTAAAAGACTTAGAATAGAAAAATCTTTTGGGCCATACTTCATAACACGCTTAGCTGAGACTGATCCACAGACTTATAGAGAAGCAATGACTTCTTCTGAAGCTCCATGGTGGAAAGAAGCTACCATTAGTGAAATGGATTCTATTATATAGAATGATACTTGGGAGATTTTAGATTTACCTCTAGGGTGTAAAACCATAGGTTGTAAATGGATCTTCAAAAGGAAACGTAAGGTAGATGGAACTTTGGAAAAATACAAAGCTAGATTAGTAGCTAAAGGCTATAAACAAATAGAAGGTGTAGATTTCTTTGATACTTATTCACCTGTTACGAGAATTACTTCCATTAGGATGTTAATTGCTATTGCTGCCATTTATAACTTAGAGATACATCAAATGGATATAAAAAAATCTTTTCTAAATGGTGAATTAGATGAAGAAATTTATATGGACCAATGATGTAATTTTGGATCAGGGTGAACTACATTTTGTTCACTATCAGGCCTAGTTACCTTGTTATCCACTACCTTACCATTCCTGAGGGTACTAATAGCATTCACATGACTGGATGATTTCTCACCAGTCGATATTTCATTAACTACTCTTTGATTTGGTTGAGGTTGACTAGGGAACCTACCAGGTTCTCTCTCTCTCAGAGCCGCAGCAATGTCACTAACTGAATTTTGTAAGCTAGAAATAGCTTTTTCTAAGGTATGGAATCTCTGCTCATTCTTTTCATCATTGCTGGGCTGAGTTGGACCAGCCGAATTCTTATAACTGAAGCCTGGAGGACCTTTAGCATTACTAAACTGACCTTGAGCCTGGCCTTTCGACCAAGAAAGGTTCGGGTGGTGTCTCCAGCCAGGGTTATAAGATTCCGAGTATGGGTCGAACTTTCTCTGGTTATCAAATCTAGTGTTATTATAAAGAGCAAAAGCCTGCTCTTCGAATTGGTTGGGCTCTGAACTACTGACTTGATTCATTTCGACCAGTTCTAGCCTTCTAGATAAGGCTTCTATTTGGGCCTTTGAATCGAAAGATCCTTCTACCCTATTAACATTTCCTCTTCCTAGAAGAATTGTTCTTTTCGGCTCTCTATTACTCCCCACTGCTGGGTCTTCTCGGCGATGTCCCTCAGAAGTTTCATCGCCTCAGCAGGAGTCTTACTGTCGAACCCTCCGGTTGACAAAGACTCGACCAAGGTTATAGATGCATAATCTAAACCGTCATAGAGGATTTGAACTAGCCTTAATTCCTCTATTCCATGGTCTGGGCATTGGGACAATAAGTCATTGAACCTCTCTACATACACATACAGAGACTCTCCCTCTAGCTGGGAAAACGTGCATATTTTCTGCCTAACAGACGAAATTTTGTTCCTAGGAAAGAACTTCTGAATAAATGCTGAAGTAAGTTGGGCAAAGGATTCAATTGACTGAGGAGCCAAGCTATACAGCCACGACTTGGCTTTATCTCTTAGTGAAAAGGGAAATAGTCTAAGTTTAATAGACTCGTCATTCAAGTCTCTAATTCTGATCGTGCTACATATTTCCTCGAATTCCCTAACATGAAAATAGGGATTTTCGTTTTCTCTTCCTAAGAATGATGGGAGCATCTGGATAATCCCTGGTTTCAGTTCGTAGCTCGCTTCAGTAGCGGCTAACTTGATGCAAGATGGACGTGAAGTCCGGGTTGGATTCAACAAATCCTTCAGAGACGTCATTGCTGACACAGTCTCGGGAGTGACTAGTTCACTCTCAGTTGGGTTCTCAAGGTCAAGATGAACTACAAGTCTTCCACTGATTAACCTACCTTGAGAGTCTCTATTCCAAGTTCGCCTTAAGGGCGTTCTTGGCATGCAAAAATTAAATCAAACACAATCGTGCCCTGACTCAACCAAATCAAACCTAAATCTAGCAAACAACAAGCATGATGGTTCCACTTAGATTGTCTCTAGACCAGCTTCTATTCTTTCAGAAGGCAACTGGTTACAATTTTAGCGAATCTCTCTGAGCGATCCGAGTTAAATCAAGTTGAAGAGAAACAGGAGAAGCTCAATGGAGCTTTGATACCCCTGTCTCTTTGGCAACGCTTCCCTGGGTTACAGGGCGGCTCTAATCAACTTTAATCTAATCTTCCTGCTTTTTGAGTTAAGCTAATAAGGAAACCAATACAGTCCTTCCAACCGATTTTCCTATAAGCTCGTTACCTTATCGGTCTCTTTCTAGTCAATATTTTAAGCTTAGGTTCGTGTAGGTTTCGTTTTCCTAAGGCGGGCAAGAAGGAGACGGTGATGAAATCCGAAACCTTATCTTGTATGGCCAGGCCTTGCCCTTTACTATGCAGAAATTAAGTTCCGTATTCAGTCCTCAGCATATATGCATACAAAGGCGTCCAGAAAACCCACTGACAGGAGATTCGTGGGTTGATCGAAATTTACCTCCCGTTCTAGACGGGCGACGAACCGTTGAAGTCGACTCGGGCCACTAATATCCTTTTTAATAGTGTGCGAACCCGAGGGGCCGAGACAATATCGTAATTGTCGTCCGTCCCTGCACACAGTTTGATATTCAAAATTACCCTTCCGTAGGGTTTAAAAATGAAATGTCCAAAAGTGTCCAAAAATAAAATAAAAATTACAGAATTAATAAAAACCCTAATACAATTTTCTAAACTAATTAAAACTAATTAAAACTAATTAAAATAAACTAAAAATCTAATTAAAAAAAAAAAATAAACTCTTCGATCTTCTTTTTCGTTCTTTAAGCTTTTCCCTTTTTAATTCCAAGTCTTTAGATTTAACTCCAAAACTTGGGCGTAATCTCTTTTTGATCCAAAATCAAACCTGTAGTAAAAAGGAAAAATACCAAACAAACGTAAAATAGAACAAAGTAAAAAAATAAAAACCTAAAATTAAATCTAAAACCCTAAACCTAAAAACAAGTCCGCGTCGGCGGCGCCAAAAATTGATGTAATTTTAGAAAGTGGTAAATAAAGATTCGATTCTCGAACTTGTGAAGGTGATGATTTTAGAAAATAATGATTTAAACTAACTCTAGAAAATTCCAGGAGTAAGAAAAAGACTAAATAACCTAAAGATGATTTTTGAATAATTTTAAAAATACCAGGAATCAGGAATCAGGTAATTCTAACAACCTATGTGATTAATCAGATAATTCTTTTTAAATTAATTGAAGCCCAAATAATTGCCAAAATTGGTTTTGTTATGCTAACAAACAGAGGTAAATCACAAGCATGGACTATCAAAATTAATTAACTAAGCATAATCCATCAAGCAAAAGCACAACTGTTGAAAGAAAACCGTTTTTACTATTCAAAACTATGCAATTTAATGATAAAAGAATTATAAATAATTATTAGAAAATAATTAAATCACATAAAATTGAGAAAATTACCTTATCCATCATCCCAGTAAATAGACTTAGCTCATGGTGAAGAAAACTTGCTCAAAAGTTGATTTCATTG
Organism: Papaver californicum; assembly: GCA_023531435.1. Taxonomy (NCBI): domain Eukaryota; kingdom Viridiplantae; phylum Streptophyta; class Magnoliopsida; order Ranunculales; family Papaveraceae; genus Papaver; species Papaver californicum. The sequence continues at coordinate 9,282 of JAJJMC010008893.1, forward strand.
CTCAAAATATTGATTACAAGGTTGAATAACGCTGTAACAGCTGATTTGATACGCTTATAAGCGTTACAGAAGAGGGTTCAGCTGTTACAGAAAAGTTTAAGCAACAAATGGTTTGAAGCAATAGACGACAGGAAAATTCAAATCAGCAACACATATAAATGTTACTGAGTCTTCTTCTCCGGCAGTGATGGATGAAGAACACGCCGGCCGGTGCAGCAGCAGCTCGTCGGCGGTGACGGAATATTGACCGGAAATCTCTAAACTCTTCTCTAAGCTTTTGTGTTCGATTCTCTTGGCTTCTCTTGGTATTTATAGATAGTAGAAACCCTAGAGAGAGTTCTAAACCTAATAGAACTCTCTAGAACAGCCCACAAATCCCATTCCTAATCGAAATCGAATTCCGGCCATGTTCATGATTTTTCAACTGATTTCACGGGATCTTTTTGCTGTTTCTCGATTGTTCTAACTTGTGTGGGTTATCTACTATCATTTGGAACAATCTGGAAGCAAAAGAAACCAAATTTTACGTTGGATTTGTGCTGCCAGTGAAACAGACGAGTCCGATGAGTCGACCCGTGACTCGGCCCGATCCAGCTCGCTGGGCTGACCCGCTGGGTTGACCCGATGGGTTGACCCGATCCAGGGGTGCCCCAATCCAAAGTGTGGGTGCTTTGATCCATTTTCCCGGGTGCCTTGAACACTTTTTGAGCCAATTTTTCCACAAATCTTTATTCTTCTAATGTACCTACAAAAGCAATAAAACACGTAATAGACACAAAATCGAATACTAACTCACTAGAAATTAAGGTGCAAATTAGACACTAAAATGTGTCTATCAACCAACCTAAGGGTTTTGTAGTGAAAGGTTGTGAAAACAAAGTTTGTAAACTAAGAAAATCTTTGTATGGTTTGAAACAAGCACCTAAACAGTGGCATGAAAAATTTGATCATGTAATGATTTCTAGTGGATGTAGTTAATTCCACTAAGAACATGCTAAATGAGAACTTTGACATGAAAGACTTAGGCCCCGCTGATGTAATCTTAGGGATGAAGATTAAAAGAAATTCTAATGGATATAGTCTTAGTCAATCTCATTATATTTAATCTGTGCTTAGAAAATATAACCAGTTTGATTGTAAACCTTCTTGTACTCCTTATGATCCTTGTTGTAGACTCAAAAAGAATAAGGGTAACGGAGTTTCACAACTTGAATACTCACGTGTTATAGGAAGTCTGATGTATTTAATGAACTGTACGAGGACAGACATTGCTTATGCTGTGAGTACGTTGAGTAGGTATACATGTAATCCGGGATAAGAGGATGGGGATGCACTTATTAGAGTGTTAAGGTACTTAAGGTACACTTTGAACTTTTGTATAAGTTATGAGAGATACCCTGCGGTCCTAGAAGGATTTTGTGACGCAAACTGGATATCGGACTCAAAGGAGTCTAAGTCTACGAGTGGATATGTTTTCACTCTAGCTTGCGGGTCTGTATCTTGGAAGATTTCCAAGCAGACATGTATAGCTCAATCCACTATGGAATCAGAGTTTATTGCGTTAGATAAAGCACGAGAGGAAGCCGCTTGGCTAAGATGCTTTTTAGAAGACATTCCTCTTTGGCATAGGCCTGTGCCAGCTATATCTATACATTGTGATAGTCAAGCTGCAATAGCTAATGCTAAAAACAGCAACTATAATGGGAAGTCTATACACATTCGTAGAAGACACAATTCCCTAAAACAACTAATCTCAACTGGCGTTATTTCTGTTGACTTTGTGAGGTCTAAGGAGAATATCGCGGACCCTTGACGAAAGGTTTATCCAAGGAGATAGTTAATAATGCATCGAGGGGGATGGGGATTAAGCTCATCAAATAAACTTGCCATGAAGGATACTCAACCTTGCTGAGTGGAGATCCCAAGATCAAGGTTTCGAATGAGACAACTAATTTGTGGTGGGCTAAAGGAAACACTGTCAAATTCTCTGTCCCTTCCCTATGGTGTAGACGTGATAGTGTGACTGCATATGAGGATGACTTTTTATTAAGTCTTAATGAGTTATATAGTTTCAATTTAAGATTGAAGTGGGGTGTAGTAGTAAACACTCTTGATAGAACTCACCTATCTGAATGAGGAAGTGGGCCGCTTCCTATGAGAACTGAGCTGATTCTCTAGAGCATTCTGAGAAACGGGATACGTCCAGGGCCAAAATGGATACAACGGCACGAACTTAACAGCACCTAGAGAGATATCACGCGTGGAAGTTATTGATGAACTACACCAAACGATGGCAGTTCAAGACATCGTGTTCACTGTTCATCAAGTAGTTCCGGTAATTTCCACTAAGCAAAGGTTCAAGACCTTATGGACACCTATTGCCTAAGAGGTATTTCTCGCTTTCTGATTTCTGATTTTCATCGGGTTTTCATTCATGTGGGGGATTGTTGGAGAAAAATGAACTTAAAATGTATTTTGGTCTTGGTGGGAATGGACCTTAGGACCTAGAAGTCACTAAGGGACACTAGTTCATTTTTCTCTATTGTGAATGAAGAACCTTTAGTCCCACATTGGAGAGACTAGAGATGAGTCCTCTTAGGATTTAGAAGCTTTTGTGGTTGAGGGAGGAATAAGGCAATGGGCTAGTTGGAGCAAACATACTTCTCACACATGTACGGTGCTTCGCACAGAAGCACGCACGCATGCGGTTGCGGCTTGCGAGCTTGCGGACTTGCGGACTACGGACTTACGGACCTGTGGCTACTGCTGCGGGAAAGAGTATGCTTACGGGTGCGGGCGTAGCTTAGGCTACGGGCCAACCAAGACTTACGTTTTTGAACATAAATTATTCCATTAAATTTTGTTTTAAATGTGGGTGCTATGACCCGGCGAGAATAACTCTTGTCACAAAAGAAAATAAGTTTTGTCCGTTTTATTACCGTTTCAAATTAAATTTCGCACTTAAAATTTTGATTAAATACAAAATTTATTCTCATTCAATACCGTGCGGATTTCACTCTTCTTTTGGCTATAAAAGAAAAACGAGTTTTTCATTTCAACACACTCCAGAGCAGGTTACTATCCCTAGCTCTTTTCCCCTCTTCTCGCTTTGTTTTGTGCAACTGTGTGATTATTTACCTTCTATTATCTTGTTATTAAGCTCTTGAGGGTGATTAGTATTGTGCTTATACTAATCATAACGGACAGTTCTATCCTAGACACATCTCCTCTGTTGGGGTATAACATCTCTCATTATTAAGGAGTACCCGAGGACTATTGTGTTAAGGACAATTTGTTGAGAAGGTGGCTCTGTCCTTGTGTGTGCATCAACATCAGAGTGTATATCATTTCCTTTATTTTCTAACGTTAACAATTTTCTCTGTTTAGTGTTATTTCCATTGTTGCAGAACCAACAAGTCCAATAAACTAGCAACAGACCAAATTTGTTGAATAACTGGACTTTTAGATTTTGCACCAATCAAAACATCACCTAAAGATTGAGGATTTAAGGAAGTTAGAAATACGACTGCAAGCTAGAGAAGGATGAACACACACTTTTTCCAAATCTTTTTATACCACTGCAAAACAGGCATTTTAGCTCTAATTTTATTCACTGCCATTGCCATGGAAAGACCACTCCAAATCATCATGTCATCACCAGTATTTAGAGCAGGTTGATCAATTGACCTTGCCAGTTTTGGAGTATTGGATTACTCAATCCACGAAGCATAGACAGAGCGAGAGTGATCATCACCTGTTGATCCATTTTCTAAGTAGAATTTACAAACTCCAACCTGCAATTAATAAGTCAACCAAAAGCCATAAACTAAACCAGAGAGATAGAGATGGGAGTGATAATGAGATTATCTTTAATCTCAAGCATGAGTCAACATTCAACTACAAACAGATAAAAATTGCTAATTTATGATTAAAGTTTGTTACTTTTTGTAGAAAGGGGGGTTTTCCTGTGAAGTGAAGATAATGAATTTGAACAGGGAAAATGAAACCCAAACCAAAGAAAAAACTGAAAATTGAAAAAACCCAGAATTTATAAATGATGTAGAATATGAAAAATGAGAAATTTAGGTTAACCTACCGTGGATCTACTGAATTGAAGGAAGAGGAGGAGGAGAAGAAGAGAACAAGTGTAGCTCAGCTCTCACTCTCTGTCGGAAGAAATGATTGGAGAATAGAATCAGGGTTTTTGGTGTCGAAGATTTTATTAGGGGCAGGTCGATTATCATTTTGCAGGACTTTTTAATTTTTCATGCAATGCAAGTGCAACTGCTCCTGCTATAATTAGGGCTGCACAACGGGTGAGTCGGGTCGGGTTTGGTCTCACCCGCACCCGACCCGCCTCTAACTGGTTTTTATTTTCATCACCCGCACCCGACCCGCCGGGTCCTCGGGTCGGGTCGGGTCTGACCCGCCAGATGGCGAGTCGGGTCGGGCGGGTGCGGGTCACCCGCCCAGATAATCATGCAAAATTTTTTTATGGGTTTGGCTGTTTTTTTGATCCTCACACGCGCCACCTGATAAACCATTTTAACTAACAATCGATAATCTCAAAATCTAAGTCCTAACATTCAAAATTATACAATAAAATTAGAGTTTTAATATGCAATTCTACGACATTTCCCACTAGCCACAAAAACAAGTTCATCTTAGTAGCAGCACCATCCAGGTCACCGAATAGGAATCAATCGTCATCTATGATGATGGAAGAAGCAGCAAGGTTACCAAATAGCTCTGCAACAAAAGAAATGAACAATTAGAATGAAAAAGATTAAAAATACCAATAGTAATAAAGTATATGAAGTTAAGAACCATGATCCATGAAGTACAAATTATACCCGACTCAAGAACTTCAATCTCCTCCTCCTCGACTCCAAGGCTAGAAGAATCTTTGTCAATTGGTGTACGTAAACAATTTTGCAATAAAATTAACGCCTCAAGTGTTCTAGGCTTTAAGGAACTTCGAAAAGGATCCAAAATTCGTTTTCCGGTACTAAAAGCTGATTCAGAAGCAACAGAAGAAACAGGTATAGCAAATATATCTTTGGCTGTGAGTGGTAAAATGTCAAACCTCGCAGAGTTGATCTTCCACCAAAGTAATATATCAAAAGAAGAATCATCCTCACTGGCCGGAGAGTAGATAGGCTCGGCCAAGTATCTTTCCACCTCAGATCTTCGATGATCCTCCACATTACTCAATTGGTTTTTGCGTTTATTCCTTTCTTCCTTATACTTAGCCTTGCTAGAAATAGAAGAACCTTGAGCAAAAGTAGAACTAGAGTTACCTAGAGACTCGGATGAAGATATCACACTTTCAGTTGTATGTTCTAATTTATAAGTTGTGAACAGTTCATCAAAATCCTTTTTAACTTTATCAACCCAAGCTTCTACCCTTCTTTGTTTTATCACAGGGTCGTAATGCACAACTAAATATTCAACAGTCACATACAATCGTTGTTCTTTCTCTCGTGGATCCAGAAGTACAGCAATAAACATCAACGAATTTATTTTTTCAAAATCTCCCCAATACTTGTTGTACTTGAGCAACATTACATCGCCCATGTGACTTAAGAAAGGATCCTCGTATCTATTTTTCCAATCTTCTAATTCTTGACGAACAGTACCGAGTTCCTCCAAGAATGAATGGGAAATAACATATGTAGAAGCTGAAAAAGCAACAGTTGAATCGTAGAATACCTTTAGAAACTGAATCAGAACTCTGGAATTGCACCAATCATAACTTTCAGGAGCATGCACTGGAGGCCTTTTCTTCTTCTTGGATTTTCTAAGAGCAACATCTACTTCTTCTTCTGGAATATCTACTTCTTCTTCATCATCGTCAGAATCTAGATCAAAATCAGCATCTATATCAACATTGTCATCACCGTCACCCATATGAAAAGATGGTACTGGAATATCATAACAAAATTTCTCACAGAATGCCCTATCTGACTCATGTAGCCTTTCAAAAGCTTTTTCATACCTCTCTGCAGCAACTAACATCAAATAAGTAGAATTCCACCGCGTTTTCACATCTAAAATCAAACCTTTTTTACAATCTATCCTTGCCATCTCAGCAGCATCCATAAACTTCTTCAATCTTGCGGGAGATTTTGTGACATACTTTACCACTGCCCTGATTCTGAGAATTGATGTATGGTACTTTTTTAAACCATCCTTAACGACAAGAGAAAGTACGTGGGCCGCACATCTAACATGCAAAAATTTAGCTCCAAGTAATGAAGAACCCCAACTAACAACTTGTTTTCTCAGATAATCAATAGCAGTTTTATTCGCAGATGCATTATCAAGAGTGACAGTGAATACTCTCTCAAGACCCCATTCCACCAAACATTTCTCCAAAGCCTTACCAATTTGTTTACCTTCGTGACTTTCAATCAAACAAAAACAGATGATTCTTTTTTGCAGCTTCCATTCCCGATCAATAAAATGAGCCGTTACAACCATGTAATTGTAGTTCTGCATCGATGTCCAAGTATCAGTAGTAAGACATACTCTTGTCTTATTTGTCTAGAAATAACTTATCAATGCGGCCTTCTCATTCAAAAATATCGTGCATATATCACGATACACTATCATACGACCTGGAATCTTAAAATCTCGGCTCAAGATACTTACAAAAAGCCCTAAAACCTTCGCCTTCAACAATTCTAAAAGCGATTTCATCTGTAATAATAAACTTAATCAACGCTTTTCTACATCCTTCTTGAGAAAAACTGACCCCTACCAACTGTGGTTCCTCTCCCGACTTGCACGGCTGAAAACCAAGTGTCTGTTGTCCTCTCTGCTTCTTATTAATTGATTTCTTGTACTCAATACACTTCTCTAAATGATGAAAAAGATTGGTAGTCCCATGTGTTTTACCACCAATCTTGTAACTACCTCGACCCTTTGGACAATGCTTACACTTAGCTTTAGCACCATCTTCTATAATATCGAAGTGATTCCATACCCAAGATTTCTTCACACCAACTCTAGGCTTCTTATTTGATGATGAAGGTTGAGAAGATGGTGTCGCGGCGGATGATGAAGGTTGACTAGATGGTGACGCTGATGACCCAGCTGTACTCCTTGTCCCTGGTGCTGATGCCGGTTGACGTTGAGGTGGAGGTCCCATACAACTTTGGGATGGTCTTCCTTGTACAAGTGGAAGATCTGAAGTAACGTCATCTTCTGAGATTTCAACCATGTTGATAACCTACAAGGCAGAGATGGCAGAAGGGGTGAGTTATCATACATACATATGTATTAGAAGTTGAAAAGTATAACACATGTCATAATTTCTAACACATGAAAAGTATAACACATGTAACACATGTCACCAAAATTATTAGGCCAAAAACAGTACCAACTATCATCACAAAGATGAACCTAATTGTACAAACCAAAATCGAGACACAAAAGTATAAAATCCTAAGAAAATATACTAGTACTGTAGTACATCCTTAATTACATTTTGACTTTACCCCTACTCATAAATTTTACATAGAAAAATAAACAAAATAATTTACAAATGAAGTCACAAAAATAAACTGCATTAAGAATCAGCATTTGAATTTCAAGTTCGCGGACAGTTTGGTTTAAACACAGAGAGTTTTAAGACCCTTAAGAGTCCAAGCATTGACTGATTATAAAAATTAAATTAATCATAATTTTCATGACAATAGAAACAAAACTATGAAAATGAAGGAGACTTCGACCTCTGTGACCTCTTAGATCCAGCCTCCAAATTAGATGACAAATTTAATCCACTGGAATTGAGACTTCGAACTCTGTGACCTCTTAGATCCAGCCTCTAAAACAAAACCAAGAAAAAACAGAAAAAAAATAGTTAATTAATAAAATTACATGAATACATTCTACCTATATGAATAATATCTTTAATAAGAAACTCTGTATCCTATGTAACTAATAGTTTCGTTATAATGATGGTAAGTATGATAATGAGTTACACTACAACCTATACAAGGCTGTGGCAGTGGTCGAGTAAAGTATACAAAGAGAAGCGGCAAAGTGGCAGTGGTCGAGTAAAGTATACAAAGAGAAGCGGCAAAGTTAACAGTCAAACATATGTTATGCATAAAGGTCTAAAAAATTTATAGGTTTTATGGGTATATCTTTTTGTAAACCCTCACGAGACATAACTCGTCCATTGGGGCCACCTAATGGTTTAAAGGCTTGTTGCACGTGCTAAGTGCAACCACGACTCCTGCGAAAATGAGATATCTTGTCGTCGTCATTGTCTTTTTTAGCAGGTTGACGATCCTTTCTAGTGACTATGATGACAGTAAATTTATAATGATGGCTCTTTACCAAAAAATACCCACTCCTATGTCCAATTTATATAAGATGTCGTCATGGTTTTTTCGAAAATCATAAATGACGATTGTCGAAAAGTTATCAGGGTCGTTATGGTTTTACATTACGATCATGCCAACCCTAGAAACAGTTAATTCGAATTTTGAATTTGTAAAATATGATTGACTGACCCAACGGTTTTTTTTTTTTAAAAAAACTAGTCGTTGGTAATTAAACACTATAAAATGAAACTATCCATTTCAAGGTGATTCTCATTCTCACCTATCCATTTCATTCTCAATCTCACATATCCCTTTCATTCTCATTCTCATTCTCATTTTCCAACTCATTTTCATCCGTGTCTTTCAAGCACTAAATATGGTAACTCCATACACTAATGATGAAGATGTTGCCATTGTTAGATCGTGGGTTACGATAGAGTATGTTTAAGATTTTTGTGGGATTAGACTGAAATCATAATCGTAGGACGTTCAAAGTCATTTAAGATAAGCGTATGTTTCAACGATTGGAAGCTTTGAAACAGGAAATAAAAGTTGTAAAAGAAGCTCATCCCACCGAATCTATTGTGACAAGAGTAAGTATGTCAATTAATAAGTTGTTCATCAAAAATAGTTTTCAAACAAAGAAACTTATAATTGATTTATTTTTTTCAGTGGGTGATGGCTCTCGACAAATATGAAACTATCCATGGGAAGATGTTTAGGCATGAGGATTGCTATCGCATTTTGGAAAAAAGAACCTATGATTTCAACCTATATGATTAAGTGTTTAATTGTAATCCAATGGTTTATTTTATTTCATTTTCTTTAATGTAACACGATGTATGCATTTTCGATTCAATGAAATGATTTTACGTTCAATTGTTTTACAAAAGCTAAAACCAAAAAATTCCATTGGTTAGAGACGTCGTGGTATATGATACGAACCGATGCGACCCTAACACATATTACATACATGAATTTTTGGGTCCAAGATTCGTCATGGTATAGACATAGTACAGTCACGACTCTTAATGAGCAAAGTTAAAGGTAAGGGTAGTCACTATCATCTGTTGGACCATGACGATTTTTCATAGAATGGTAAAGTTGCAGGTTAGTGTCCTCAGTGTTGTATACTTCCGTTAATTTATTCATTACAAAGTAGTAAACATATTGATAATACATGAGCTAAAAAGTAGACCTAAACTCACTTTCGCAGGCATCGCGACTGTACTTAGCATGTGCAGCAAGTCTTTAAACCCCTAGGTGCACCTAGTGTCCGAGGGGTGTCTCGGGCGGGTTTACAAGAGATTTACCCACAAAACCATCCAGGGGATTTAGAAATTATTATTCTTCACTAAAATCTGACCATAAGTGTTCGATCAAGTCATTTCACAAACGAATATGAGTATCTTTGTTGTGTACTGCACGTCGGCGTTTCTCAGCTCTCATTCTCGAAAGTTCAGCAGTATTTTGTCTAGAAACATTTACCGGTGCATGGTTGCTGCATTGATCATATTCATATGGTCAATCACCGGGTAAACGCTCATCCTTCACTATCATATTATGTAAAATGATAACAGTTTTCATGATATATGCAAGGACGTCTGGATTCCACATTCTTGCAGGTTACTTGACGATGGAAAATTGATTTTGCAGTACACCAAAGGCTCGCTCTACATCTTTTCGGCAACCCTCTTGCATTTCTGAAAATCTCTGTTTCTTATGAGAATCTGGATGTTTAATAGACATTACAATAGTAGCAATCTCTGGGTATATTCCATCACCTAGATAATAACCCATATCATATTGATGTCCTTTACGACAAAGTTCACAGGGGGTGCTTTCCCGTTGATAAACTTTTAAAAAATATAAGAACGGTTCATCACATTAATATCATTGTTAGAACCAGGCATACTAAGAAATGCATGTCAAAACCAGAGATCATATGACACCACTGCCTCCAGCATAATACTTTCACTTCCTTTGTACGCAGTGTAAGCACCAGATTCCGTCGATGGGCATTTATCCCATTTCCAATGCATGCAATCTACACCTCCCAACATCCCTGGAAATCCCCTATCCTTGTTCTCATCAAGAAGCAGTTCAACATCACGCTTATTTGGTGTGCGCAAATATTATTTCTCATACAAATGCACAATCGTCTTACAAAACCTACGAGTTGCTTCCAAAACAGTGGTTTTTCCAATCCGTAAGTACTCATCTATTGCATCGGCCGCACATCCATAAGCTAACATTCGTATTGCTGCAGTAATTTTTGATGAGGGGTTAATCCAGGAACGCCACAAACATCTTTTTTTTAACAAAATAATTATTTATAGTTACGACATCTCCCAATATACGGTTGAAAAATTCTCACCGTATTCTAAATCTTCTACGAAATACATTAGGTAAAAACGTCGGATTTATGCAAAAGTAATCTTTCCAGAGAAATTTTGCACTGGCATCACGTTCTCTTGGTATTTGGATACGAGTATGTGGCCAGTTCATACTTGAAACTATCAATCCCAAAGTGACTGCTTGGTTATTCGCCTCCATGTAACTAAATCTTCGTCTGATGTGTACAAACTATTGTGTTTATGCATCCACTAATTTACCTTTGTAACCACTAAAATGATGTATATGCCTAAAAATATCATTCCAACAAAAAAAAAAGGATGCATAACGAATTACGCGACCACCACAAAGGATGCATAACACATTCTGCAGCCATATTTTGATACATGCATCCACTAATTTAGTTATGCAACCACTGATTAAAACGATCTATATGCCTCGAAAATAACATTCCAACAGAAAAATGATGCATAATGCATTATGCATCCATTCTTGTAGCTGCATAACAGATTATGAAGCCATTTTTGTAGCTGCATAACAGATTATGAAGCCATTTTTGTAATTGCATAACAGATTATGAAACCATTTTTTGGTTTATATCAATGCTAACAACAAAGTGGATACATAATGCAATATGCTGCCATTTTCTCGACTGCATAACAGATTATGCATCCTTTTTTGTAGCCGCATAACAGATTATGCATCCATTTTCTCGACTGCATAACAGGTTATGCGGTCATTTTTATAGCTGCATAACAGATTATGCACCCATTTTTTTTTTATTGATTTCAGTTTAAAAAAAAAATTATTGCATAATGCGTTATGTAGCCGTTTTTGTAGCTGCATAACAGATTATGCAGCCATTTTTTTAGTGCTAAATAAAAAAGTATCTGTATAACGTGTTATGCATCTATATTTTCAACTGTGTAACAGGTTATGCAGACATTTTATAGCTGCATTACAGATTATGCAGCCATTATAAAAAAAATAAACTTACAAAAATCTTTCAATTACAAAGAATTATAAGTTTTACAATTATAATATCAAGTGTGCAATTACCCGATCATCGACAACACAATATTTAAATCGCTCAAAAATATTCTACTAATTACTTTTTGATGCGTTGATCCAGATGTACGACAAAGACCTAAAACTCATAGTGGAATCGCTCTAAAACTCTTCAAAGTCCTGGACCCTAACTCCATGGGCACGTCCAATGGGAGTGCAGATCTCATACGGTATCAGTTGTTATTTCAACATTCCACTGTCTTTTGGCATTTTCATTCGCTTCCACTCAAACAAAAAAAA